>OZ004712.1:55941848-55956133 GCA_963924515.1 Vespertilio murinus | reverse complement strand
TTTATAGTTAGCTACCCCTTGGGAACATATTTTTATGATCTTGTCCCATACATTCTTTCAAGACAAACTTCCAATAGTGAAATTAAGAAATTACCAATTTCAGAAAATAAAAACAGGAGGTAACATCACAATTGCTGCTCTGAGACACACAGTGACAGCTAACTTCAGTGCTGCAATACTGAGCACGGATAAAGAAAAAACTTTCAATCTGGCCACACTTCATATTTGAGCTTTATGTGAAAACCAGGAAAATAATTTAAAACCTAATTTAAAATATCATCCACCACACTTCTAAAAAGATTTAGAAATACAGAGTGACAGTTAAGCGAACAAAAGGATGTATTAGAGGAAAATGTGCTAATAACACTAGTTAAACATAGAAACAATAACAGAGTGAAGTGGTCCCATTACCTGCTTTCTGTTCAAAGGCAGGAGCATTGGCAGGGGGAACAGATTTCATGTCGAAGGGCTTTTCTGAAGGCTCCAATGTATACTGGTGTAAAGCTTTTTCCATCCCTGGTATAGACACTGTCAGACCTATGAAACAGAGAAATCTCAGCATTGTAATTTCTTGCCAATGCTAGGGTCCAGACAGGCCCAGATTTATACTGTTTATCTACTCTTTCTGAATGAGGGGGAAATATAACCACAGACTTTATAGCATAAGAAATTAAAAGTAAAGGCTATTATATAAAACTTTTTTATAATTTCATCCTAGGAAGCATGGGAGTTCCCTGTCAACTAGAGCATAAAATTTTTCAACAAAATATAAGTACCATCCATAAAAGAGAGCAACTTAGCCATGTGGGAACAATGATTAAAATATCTATATAATAAAAGCCTAAGTGGCCATTACAGCAAAATGATCAGAACTACTGGTCGCTATGATGCGCACTGACCACCAGGGGCAGATGCTCAATGCAGGAGCTGCTCCCTGGTGGTCAGTGTGCTCCCACAGGGGGAGTGCCATTAAGCCAGAAGCTGGGCTCACAGCTGGTGAGCACAGCGACAGTGGCAGGAGCCTCTTTGGCCTCTGTGGCAGCACTAAGGATCAGTGAGCTGAGCAATAAGGAGTAGCGAGCAGGTAGGCAGTAGTAAGCGAGGGCTCCCAGATAGCCAGCCTAGACCCAATCCCCGGGGAGTGAGCCTAAGCCGGCAGTTGGACATCCCCCAAGAGCTCTGGACATGAGAGGACACAGGCTGTGCTGAGGGACCCTCCCCACAGTGCACAAATTTTGTGCCAGCAAGCCTCTAGTAGCATAAGAAACGGGAGAGAGGGTAAACTCATCCAAGAAGGAGCTTAAGGAGGATCAGGAGTAACCAATATTCTTTCGGCTTTTATATACTTTAGATTTCCCTAGAAATGGAAGTGCAGTCAAAGGCATAAAACAAGCATTTTGCCTGGCCAAGTCAGCTCATATGCAAATCATCTTAAGACATGCTTCCAAGGTACCAAAAGTGTATTTATCTACATTCATGACTCTCACTGACCATTAAAGATATATGTAGCATTCAATGCCGTCTGCTTCTGCTGCAGTATATTCAGATAGAAAGTGGCTCTATCTCGTACCTCATCATCAGTATCCATCATACATCTGTCCAAAGAATACAAATAGGCATGTCAAACAGCACTCTAAAGATTACCGAGAGCTTTACCACCATGTTTAAAGAACATATTCAGGCCATGTGACACCACTACCTTTATTTAAAAGAACTCAACAGCCAACAGAGGATCCTAGAATCATCATAAATCTTGGGCATTGATCTCAATTGGTAAATAAGCACTATATAAGTAGACATTAAAATAATTAGGAAGAGAAGGATAAGTATTGCATGATTTCACTCATTTGTAGAATATAATGAACAACATAAGCTGACAAACAAAAATAGATCCAGACATAAAAGGATCAAAAAGACCCTCAAACCTCAGAGGGAAGGCAGGGGAGGGTGGCGGGTGGGGGTTAGGGGGCCACAACAGGGAAGAGATCAACCAAATGAATGGTATGCATATAAGCATAACCAATGGATACAGATAACTGGAGGGGGGCAGTTAAGGCTGGGGCTGGGGGGCAGGGGCAGGCTGGGAGAAGACAACTGGGGGAAGGGGGAGACACATGTAATACTTTCAATAATAAAGAATTAAATAATTAGGAAGAACTCAATAATTTAAGATAGCAGTTTGGAGTCTTTTCTTGGGTCTGCAACCACATGATCCTGATAAAGACTTAGACTTCTTTGGAATTAAAAAATGGGAACGTTAGCTTTTCTAAGGACACAAAAAACCACTCAAAATCCAGGCATTGTTCATTTAAACCAGCCAGCCTTTGGTTTGTAATTTTTATGTTTTAACAACAAGATAAAATGACAGTTTTTACTCACATCAAGTCTTTTAGTCATCAAATAGGGAGTCACAGAGACCATGAGAAGCTGAAATTTGCAAATCTATGGTACTTAGTGAATCACTTTGAAGTTAGTCCTTAATATAAAAATTGAGGCATATACCTTTAAGTCACTTTCTCAAACTCATAAAGAAAAATTCAAAGTCAAATTTTATATGTACTTAGCATACACAAAATTAGAAGAGAACAAAAATGCCATTTGCCCCTCATTCACTCTATCAGCTCTATTCTTAGGTCCTGCAATGCATTTGATATGGTACAATGAGAAACTCTATTCAGCCATATGGCAGTTCTTATTTAAAAAAAAAAAAAGACTCCCCCCCCCCCCCGCCCCAAAAAAAAGACATTCTTTTACTTACCTTTGTAAGAGTACAAGGATACTTGGGAGGAGATTCTCATTCTGAGCCCCAAATTTAGCCAAAGCACTCACAGCAGCTATAATGAAGCATAAAATGAAGCAATGTAAATATTGGTTTCTTGCATTAAGTAATAATCATTCAAAAAATTAGAGTTTACCCATGTTCAGAGGGAATAAACTCTTATTGTTTTATTGTGTCTTGATCTTATTTCTTCGATCCATTTAAGCATAAACAAAAATCTGCAGGCCCAAGAGAGCTATGAATAGGAAAAATCCTCTATGCAATGTAGGAAAAAATCATATAAATTTCATTTTATGAGCACTCCTCCATTTCCACTAGACCCTCTTATATATCACACTGATATAATTAAGCTATAATCTCAAGCAACCAACTCCAAGCATAAAAATATGCTCTATTATTAAAATTCACTTAATCCAATAAAGATTTATTGCTCACATAACTTTTGCAAGAAATTGTGATACATGCTGGGAAAAGAAAGAAGAAATAGCTCCTGACATGAAGGAGTTGTACTCTAGTGGGAATGACAGGTAAGTAAAAAGATGACTACAACACAGCACAATAAGTCCATGATACCCACCATCCAGAACTGAAATATCATTGCTGACATTTACACATAAGGAACTGTTTGACATTGAAATTGGGTCTCAAAAGAACTGGTGGACCAGAAAGAAACTCACTACAGACTGATTCATATGCCTTTCAGCATAACGATTATTGCTTGTCTCATTTTTTATTCTTTTAAGTATATTTCCAGTAGAACATGATCTCACTCATCTAGGGGAAATGGTGAACAACATAGACTGATGAACAAGAACAGACCCAGAGATAAGGAGCCATGGGTCAGGCTGTTGGACCTCAAAAGGAGGGGGGGGGGGATAAAATGGAGAGATCAACCAAAGGACTTAAGTGCATACATATGAGCTTAACCAGTGGTCAAAGACATAGTGGGATGGGGGCATAAGTGGAAGTGGGGTTGGGGGATTGGAATGGGGGGTTGAGGACACATATGCGATACCTTAATCAATAAAGAAAATTTTTTTAAAAGTCCATGACAGAACCATATCTAGGAAGCTAAGTGAATAGAGAGAAAGAAACTTAAACAGGATTGGTGAAGAAAAAAAGTTAACACATAACTTGAGCTAAATATTGAAAAACAAGTAGCATTAACCAGAGGAAAATAAAAGGAAAATAGTATTAAAGGCAGAGAGAATGACAAGTGCAAAGGCCCTCAGTCCAGAGAAAAAAGCATAGTGTTCATATTGGATTTAGACATAGGTGAGGAAGGCTGAAGAATAGGAACCCATGTTTGAGAGCAGGAGGAGACCAGTGTAAGACTAAAGATAAAACAAAAATAGGTTGTGGTTTAGCCTCCATTCTCATTAAAGGACTAGAGGCCTAGTGCACAAAATTCATGCAAAGGAGAGGGGGGTCCCTCAGCCTGGCCTGCACCCTCTCGTAATCCAGGACTGCTGGCTCCTATCCACTCACCTGCCTGCCTGCCTGATCACCCCTAACCACTATGCCTGCTTGCCTGATCACCCATAACCACTCTGCTTGCTTGCCTGATGCCCCTAACTATTACCCTGCTTGCCTGATCACCCATAACCACTTCTCCCTGCCTGCCTGATCACCCCTAACTGTTCTGCCTGCCTGATCGCTCTAACTGCTCTGCCCTGCTGGCCTGATCATTCCTAACTGCCTCTGCCTCAGCCCCACCACCATGGCTTTGTCCAGAAGGATGTCCAAAAGATGTCTGATTTAATTAGCATATTACCTTTTTATTAATATAGATTATTAGTATAGACTAGAGGCCTTGTGCATGAATTTGTGCAGAGCCGGGGAGGGGGAGAGGAGGAAAGGCCACAGGCAGGTCGAACTCTGGTGGAACTCCTGGTCGAGGGGACAATTTGCATATTACCCTTTTATTACACAGGATGTTAAATACAGGATGAATTTGTGTATTTACAGCAAAGTGAGCTACACTAAATTTATAAGCAGATTTTAAATGCAAAGTCCATTTTTGTAGCAGAGTGTGGAGTACAGACTGGATCTGTATGAGACTGGAAGCAGCCACACTAGTTGGCACTGGAGAGCCTAAAACAGCATCCATGAAAATAAAAGAAAAAGAGAATGAAGGAATACTAAAGACTCAGAATTGACAGGATTTTGTCAAAGAACAGGTGGAGATCATAAAACAGTAGAATAAGTTTCCGCCTTTGCAGCAGAATGAATGATAAAGGTTTGGGTGAGCTTGGATTTTAAGTTGCATTAGAAGTGCCTTAGATAGTTGGACATAAAAGTTCAGGAAGGAGGCATGACTGCAATATTACCGCCTATAAATAGAGCTCTGAAAATGATCACCAGAATAAGTGTGTATGATAAGAAGAAAAACCCCTAAGAAAACTATCATTGTAGGGAATGGAAGAGAAGCCCTATAAATGACTGAGGAGTGACGGGAAGATGCAGGCTACTGGTGGAAGCCAAGGGAGAGTTTAGTCAATAGTACATTAAACTGACTGAGAGGTGAACAAAGATAAAAACATTACAGTATCTAGTAACTTGATTTTCCAGCTAGCTTATAAGTGATATATATATTTTAAAGAGAGAGGATTTCTAAAAAAAAGAGAGCTAGAGTATAGTGAGTTGAAGAGAAAATGGAAACTAAGCACATGAATGGCTATTTCAAGTTTATCAGACAGGGGAAGTATAGGAAGTAGCTAAATAAGAGACAGCTGATCAAAGGAGGGTTTATATTTTTAGTAGAAGTGATCTAGACTTGTTCATATGCTAAGAGGAAGAAACCATTAGGGAGGAGGAAGTAAAAATATGCCTAAGAACTGTTTTAAGAGACACTTAAAAGTATATAGACACACACAAATTTCACAGACATTCATTCACATTTAAGGCTGTAACTCTGAAAAAGTAGATGATGCCATCATGATATTCCTGTCACACTGAAAGTCAAGGGTTATTTGTCTCTAATATAAGGCAGAAATCAGGCTGGACACTGGACTAGAGGGAAAGAGCTATATGTCAAGGGCCTAAGGATGCTCCAGGATCCCACCATTAAGTAGACCTGGCAGCTTCCTTTTCCAATGTCATCACCACCTCCTTGAGTTGTGCATTTCAAAACATCAGCGGTTACATCATTATCAGAGTTCCAATGACTTACCAGCTCTAACAGCCTCGTTTTCCAGTACGACCCTATTGAAAATAAAGCGGATATACTTGGAGGGAGCAGGCGTTCTGGGGCCCTCTTTGCCCAGCAAGTGTAGAATCTTGGTAGCCAGAACAGTGTGCTCACAGTCCTCAATGAATTCACAGAGGTGGGCCAGACCTGCCTCTGTAGCCTCAGGGTTCTCTTCCACAATGCTGATGATGCAGTCCACAATGGCCCGTTTATACTCGAAGCCTCCCTGGCAAAAGAGAAGACTGCTATTCGTTCTGAGGATGCTTTTTGGAGAAATGCTTATCCTCCAAGGCTTATGCTTATAATATTAAAATTTCACTTCTCTTTCTTTATGAAAGAAACAGAAGTGATTTTTGTTTTTTTTCTGCAGGAAAAGCTAGAGCAATAGCATGTTTAGTAATGATAAATCAGCAACCAGAAGTAAGCTCACTATTTGAGAGACACAGGCTGCTCTAAATACTATGACATTTAAATGGGAATAGTAAGATTTTAAGAGAGCAACTTCCTGTGATTGCAAACTAGCCCACCTACATCATCTCGGAGCATGTTGGAGAGGAAAGTCATCATGACGCCGTGCTTCCGCGGGTATTTCTGACAAAGAGCACTAATTGCCTGTACAACCACCACCTGCAGAAAAACAAACAGAAAGGCCATTCGCCGTTATGATGACTGTACTACTACCAGCCATAAAAAAAACCAACACAGAAAGAAAATTCATCTGTATACCTTTGGCTACTAAGCACACTTTATTTACTGTAAGCTAAGAAGGTGCGGTAGTTATTCAAAATTGCAATGGTTCTTCATGAAGGCTAAGCCAGGAGACCACAAGGGAAAATAAAAAGTTCGTTCAAGAGACCCCATTCCTTTGCTCCAAATAAGTAAGCACATAAAAATTTTAAAGTGAACAGTAAAGATTAAAAGCTTAGACTGATTTCCATAGAATAGAAATGTTACCATAGAACTTCTTCACAACATGATTTCTAGGATAATTTTGAGAAGGCTAAAAAGGGATAATTCCAATGTGACCCTGATATTTGGGGCTAGTGATCTGAATCCATGCCCGCAAGCTCAGGGTACATTCTCGATAAGCTATAATTAAGTCACCACCCCTTCCCAGATACTGGTCTTGCAGAACCTGTCACTGTGAACAGTGCACTGCCCGGGAGGGAGGGTTATTAACTGGTCTGGCTGGTACCAGGCCAGACCATCAGATATGGCCTGGAAACCCCCAACACCTGGGGGCCTTCTTGTAAGGCCTGCGAAAAGGACCGGAAGCATAATCCATATTGTAAGGTTGTAAGGTCCCAGCTGAGAGGTTTGAGAGGTTTGCAATACAGAAGCAAGACACGGAATCCAGGCGAATCCATGTCCTTGGGTTCCTGGAGGAGTCATGAGTGGGACAGCAGCCAGCAAAGGTCTTTGGAGAGAGATACATAAAAAGCAGTGTGAGACATTGGACAGGGTGTGGGTCTCGTTAAGGAATAGTAGAGTGTGTTGGATAAATTGGTGCCAAGAAGACAGGACTTCTACCTGGGGGGAATCAGGCAGCTTCCCTTCAGCTAGCCAGCTAGCTTTGTCACCATCCACCCCACAGATGTCCCCCCCCCCTGCCTCGACCTAACACATATTTGCGGGACAAAGACCACAGGGAGATATAAAGGAAAGCCCCCTGCAAGTTTCTTCACTCAGATTTGAAAGGCTGTTCCCTGAGTCCGCCAGTGTATTAAACAGTGTCCCTCCTCTTCTTTAAAAGCGTTGCTTGGTTTGCCTTGGTCTTCTGCAACGATTTTACCACAACTTTAAAGACCAGTGCCAAGTGAGAGGGTGAGAGATGTTACCCTACTTGCAAGCTAACAAGTTAGCCTGTCACAATTTCATTAATTTCACTAACATAAGACTGAAGGATTAAAGATGAAAGACAGTAAATTACTCATTGCAACACCAGTAGCTACAGTACCAGTATGTGGAATCAGTTTCCTGAGCCCCAATCCCCACAGAGCAATGCAAAAAAGGGCAGATAACACTGAGACCTGCAGTTCGGGTTGCATTACAGGAGAAGAACCCTGAGGGTATGGCACTTGATTATTTTACAATGGGCAATAAGCAAGCTGGTCTTCTGTTCTGAAGAGAAACATTATTTTTCTTATACTAGACAGTTAGCAAGTTTTTTTGGTTTTTGTTTTTTTTTTTCTCTACAGGAAAGAGTAGCTTTGTCTTCTAGAGCTGTATGGAAAGATGCCCTGCACAGGGAGACACTATATTTTCTAAGGATGGGAGATACCCTGCACTCCACAAAGGGAACAAAGCTGGGACAGTAGGAAACAAAGGCCTGACTTGCAAGATGTGCAGAAATGCAAGAAAACTCCTGGAGAACTTGGAATTGTTTCTCAACAACCAGATAGTCCCACTCTATAAACATCATTTCAAAACATAAAAAAAATGAAGAAAAACAATCAATCAGTTGCCTCCTATATGCACAACCTAGGTAATGTGCCTTAATCAACAACCTTTTGGTGTATGGGATGATGCGCCAATCAACTGAGCCACCTGGCCACAGCAAACATCCAGTTTTTTTATGAAGCAATAATACCAAAACATAATAAAAGAAAATTTTTAGATGGAATTCATTTACCGTATTTGCCGGCGTATAAGACGATTTTTTGGCCCTGAAAAATACATATTTGCCGGCGTATAAGACGACTGGGCGTATAAGACGACCCCCTAACATTTCCACTAAAAATACAGAGTTTGTTATATACTCGCCGTATAAGACTACCCCCCACTTGGAGGCATATTTTTCAGGGCCAAAAAGTCGTCTTATATGCCGGCAAATACGGTATATTGATGCATAAATTCTAAGTGATAGATTAGCTAACAGAATCCAACACCGTAGTAAGAAAATAATATTTCATGATGAATAGGATTTATACCAAGAATGAAATAATGGTTCAACTTTAGAAAATTAGTTAATATAATGCATATATTAATGAATCAGTAAATAAAAATCATATGATTATATCCACAGATGCTGAAAAGACTTTGATAAATATCCAACATCCATTCCTAATAAAAATTCTTGGGGGGAAAAAAGAAATGGATGGATAGTTCCATCTTACACACTCACACCTCAATCCTAATGTCAGCATATTACTAAACAGAGAATACCAAGAGTCATTACCATTAAGGTCAGAAATAATATAAGGATGCCACTATTGACTATTATTTAATATTATTAGCCAATGAAATTAGACAAGAGAAAACAATTAGAGGAATAAGAATTGTAAAATAAAAAACAAAACTATCTTTATTTACAGGTGATATGACAACATACCTGGCAATCCTAGGGAAGCAATAATAAAACTAAATAAAATAATTCAACAAGGTAGTAGGATATAAAATTAAAATGCAAGAAACAATACTAAACATTGCAAGAAAAATAACTAGTTAAAAGATAAAATGGGTTAAAACATATTATAACAATAACAAAAGATAATATAGTTAGGAAAAGCATTTAAGACTTTCAAAACTAATATAAAAATACTATTAAATATTTTGAAAGGCACAAAAGTAGACTTGACTAAATTATAAGACATCCCTGTCTTGGTTAAAATGTCTCAACATTGATTTTATTTATAAATTAATGTGATCCCAATAAAAACACCGACGAGATTTTTTTATGAAGCTAGACAGGTTAACACTAATTCATAAGGAAAAATATACACGTAAGACTAACTAGGGAAACAATGAAGAATTATGAGAAGCAGCTAATAAATATTAACACATTCTGCAAAGCTTCTATATTTAAAATAGTATGTGGTAGTAATTTATGAATAAAAAGAACAACATAATAGAATAGATAGTCCAAAAATAGACCCAAGTACATATAGTACTTTAGTATATGTTAAAGATTGTATTTTAAATAAAAAGCAAAAACAAGTCTGTTGAGTAAAAATTGGGGTGGAAGCAAAGGATAGTTATTGAAAAAGAATGAGATTAGATCCATTTCTCATTTCATACTTAATAAAATCCAACAGATCAGAGATCGAAATTTAAAACATGAAACCAAAACATGCCAGAAGAAAACATGGGTGAATTCTTATTCATCCATTAAGATTCTATAATCCAAAAGGAAAGGCTTTCTATTATTCAAAAGTCAGAGCCACAAAAGAAAACATTGACAAATTGACTATAGCAAAATAAACTTTTGCATGACAAAAGATGTCATAAAAGTCAAAAGACAAATGGCAAACTGGGAAGAAATGTAACATATTTCATAAAGAACCAATATCCCTAATATACATCCAAAATAAAATTTTAAAAAATCTTTAAGTAAGTTAACAAAAAACCAAAACGCCTATAAAAATTGGTAAAATATATGAACAGACAATATTTTATTTTTTTAATATATTTTATTGATATTTTACAGAGAGGACGGGAGAGAGATAGAGAGCTAGAAACGTCGATGAGAGAGAAACATTGACCAGCTGCCTCTTGCACAACCCCTCCCGGGGATGTGCCCACAACCAATATACATGCCCTTGACCAGAATCGAGCCCGGGACCTTTCAGTCCGCAGTCCAACGCTCTACCACTGAGCCAAACCAGTTTTGGCGAGACAATATTTTAAAAGAAATTTTAAATAATCCTAAAATATAAGAAAATATATTTAACTTCCCTCATAACAAAATAAATCCAAATTAAAACTACACTGAAATACCCTTTCTCATCCATCAGGTTGGCCAAACATCAAAATGTAACCACACTCCATTGGTGAGACTAAGGGGACACTGACACTCATACAGTGCTGGTAGGTAGAGCTTAGCCTTCTCTACAAAACTACGTATTTATTTACCCTTCAACCTGGCATTACGGACTTCTAGGGATTAACCCTAAAGATACACCGCTAACATTTCAAGGAAACAAATGTACAGGGTTATCTACTGCAGCACTCTTTGTAATTGCAAAATACTGCAAACTCAAAATGCTCAAGTACAGGAGATTCATTCAATAAGCTGTACTACAAAATGACCTTCATAGGTTTCCCAAAGATTCAGGATGTCTGCTTAAATATACAGACTAGGCTTGTCTTTTGAAAGACTAGATATGTCCTATAAGAAACTAACCAGGGTCAATTATACTCTTTGAGAAATAAGACAAAAAGAATAAAATTTTCTATTTTAATTCTTCTGGCTGAAATTTATTATTCTTCTGATTATCTCTCACACATTATCAACACTGTACTGGAAGTCCTAGCCATTTGAATAAGGCAAGAAAAAAAAAAGCTTTTGGATTGGAAATGAAAAAGTAAAACTATCTCTATTAACAGATAACATGATTATATATAGACAATCCTAAGGGATGTATAGAGCAATTACTAGAACTGATAAGGGAACTTTACAAGGATACCAAGTTATGGGAAAGTAAAAAGAGAGAAAGATTTTTTTAATATACTGGTAGCAAACAATGAAATAGAAATTTTAATAAGACAGAGTCTCAAGCATAAAATATTCAGATATAAATTCAACAAAAGATGTGCAAGACCTCCTGATTGAATGCTATAGAACACTGCTCAGAATAAAGACCTATTTAAATAAAGAGGAAGGTATACCATATTCATGAACTAGAAGAATTAATACTATCAAAATGTCAGTTCTTCCAAAATTGATTTATAGATTCAACACTACCCCAATTACAATCCTAACAGGCTTTGTTTCATAGAAATTATAAAATGGTTCTAAATTTTATATGGAAATGCAAAGAAACCAGATTACTAAAAAGAAGGACAATGTTGAAAGACCATACTACTTCACTATTTGATATTTAAGAGGTACCCATAAAACTATAAAAAATAAAAAAATACAGTGAGCATCGGCATAGTATTGATAAATAGATCAATGGAATATGATAAGGAGCCCAAAAATACACCTACAAGTCTGCTTTTCAGACAAAGATGTCCAAGCATGCCAATGTGTCTTTTAAACAAATGATGCTGGAATGACTGGATATTGGTATAGGAAAATACTGAAATTATCGCACATAATACACAAATATTAACTCAAGTTAGATCACAGACTAAAATATAAAAGCTAAAACCACAAAATATTAAGAATAAAATGTAAGAAAATATAGGTAAGATGTAGAAGTAGCCAAAGGTTTCTCAGGACACAGAAAGCAATAAGTATAAAACAAAAAAAATATTAATAAATTAGACTTCATAAACATTTAAAACTTTTGCTCATCAAAAGATATTGTTAAAAAATAGGCAAGCCATAGGGATGGGAAGAAAACGCAATCATACTTAAACTCTTACCTTGAACTCATCTGAGATTTCAGATACAAAAGAAGATATCTGCTTCATGAGTCGGTCCACACTGCCCTCACATCCTGTTTTGAGGAGTGTAGTAATGGCCAGGGTAGCAATGCTTCTATTTGAATCTGTGATCAAGTTTTCTAAGTCTAGATTACAGGCAGTCACAGCACAGGGGTGCTTCATTGCCACCTTGTGGAAGGGCAAGAAAAATATTAAGCAAATTGCTATTGATAAAAACCAGAATTAAAAAAGAGAGAGAGAGAGAGAGAGAGAAAAAAATAGAAATTATAACTTAAGGTAAGTGGCTTTTGAAAACCTGAATGGGACAATACAGGTTAAAATTGTTCCAAAAAGAAATGTTTCTAATTTAAAAGATTTATCATTTGATAAATGATTAACAATCATAGTCACTGAACAGCATAGCACTTTTTCTTCCCAGGTTTGTATAATCTTTCAATTATATTACAGTCTTGTATTTTATTACAGTTGGCCTGTTTTTCCTTACAGTACCTGTGCACATTGATATATATTCTACTAGATGTTAGGGTCTCTGAAAATAGGACCTCATGTGGTAAATACTGCTAAAGACTGTTAATATTTTATCACTTAGAAAACACTTCTGTATTTAAGCAAACAAATTCCATCCAAACTGGATTGCTCATAGTCACTAAAACATGTCTGCCATTCTTCTGTTTCTTTTTGTAGGTGCCATTTGCCTCTCTGCTTATAGTAATAAAAAAAATCTGAAAACAGCAAAGCATTGCCTCTAAATTCACTTAACAGCAAAATATGACCCAAACTACTGTAAAACTAATTAAGTCTTAATGTATCCCACTTACCAAGGATGAGCATAAGTATCATGCAGAAATTTTAATGTGTCTAATGGAGGGTTACAGCTCCAGGCTCAAGGGGGTTAGTATATAAGAGATAGCATTATATATAACCTTTCTAAATTTCACAAAATAGAGAATTCTGAGACACATCTGACTCCAGGATCATAGATGAAGGAATGTGGATCTATATAAACTCTTTGAATACAATTCACTTGCTATTCCTTGGCTGCACTAAACTTCTCTGTCCTCCAATTGTTCATATAATTAACCCATAAAAAATCACTTACCATGTTATGACAAATATTCTACTATATTAAATTTTCATTTAAAATTTTTATGGTTAGTTAACTTATTCTGTAATGTAGTCTCTAGAACCATGCTATATGATAGTCAATAGCCACATTAAGCATTTAAAATGTGGTTAGTTCAAATTGAGATATACTGTAAATATATTTTTTAAAACAACACTAGATGTGTAAGGTTATAATGAAAAAACTAAAAGTCAAAATATATCTTTAAAATGTTATACTGATTACATGTTAATATGACAGAATATATATATTAGGGTAAATAAAATGTATTATTAAAATTAATCTCATCTTTAAAAAATTTTTCCATATGTTTATTATAAAATTTAAATTTTCATATGTGACTCCATTTTGTTTCTACTGGATGGTGCTACTATATACCAGCATATCCAAGAGAACTTTCTGCAATGATAGAAATGTTCTATATCCAAACTATGGGATCCAATGGTGTAGTCACTAACCACATATGGCTCCTGAGCACTTGAAGTGTGCCCAGTAACTGAGGAACTGAATTTTTAATTTTATTTCATTTTAATTCAAATGGAAACAGCCACGTATAGCTAAAGGTCATCATATTGAACAATGTGGCACTATGAAGTGCTTAGAAGTCAGAAATTAATTATAATCTTTAGATGAATGACAATTAAAATGGCCATATCTAAGGCCACAAATATGTGAGATGCAAAAGAACTAAAGTTAATAAAAAATATTTACTAACCATGTAAAGAAAGCCAAATACTTCACAATTAATGTTTCTCAATCAAACATTGATATAAATGACCTACCTTGTTCAAGGTCCTCACAGCTGCATATCTCAAAGCTGGCTTCGGAGAGCTACAGAACAACTGAAGAACTAGAAAAGAAAA
>OZ004712.1:50088879-50298879 GCA_963924515.1 Vespertilio murinus | reverse complement strand
AGTAAGAACACTAATTCAATCAAAATTTCCTCAGTCTCCTGAATCATAAACCAATTTATTTCTGCTTACTCTTTCCCATCAAGCATGTAAATGCAATTTCCCATTTTAAAACAAAATCCACTTTTAACCCCACATTATCCTCTAGGAATGCCCACTGATCTTTCTCTTTGGAAAGTCGCCTCTTCCCCCTGTGGCTATTACCTGGCTGCATTCAACCTTTAGCTGTAGATTCCCTCCAGTACCAGGTTACCCATAACTTCCTTGTTATTCAATTCTGTGCACACCTTTTTCCCTTTTATCTATCGTACTCCCTAACAATTGGTGATTAACAGACAGGATTCTGATATTCTTTCACTTATGCTCAATTCTTGGCCCTGACATTTAACAGCTGAGGGATTTTGGCCATGTTACTAAAGCTCTCTGTTGCCTCAGGTTCCTCCTGTTTCATCGAGGCCATAAAAGTACCCACCTCATCGGGTTATTGTGGTGGTTAAATGAGGCAACACATGTAAAACAACCAGAGCAGTGCCTCCTCATAGGAAGTCACATAAAAATCACTAGTGACATTTTATCATCCAGCACCAGGGAACAGAGAGTGAGCAAGGCAAATAACATTTCTGCTCCATTTCCCAGTCATCGATGGCCCTTGTTAACTGGCTTTCCACGTTGTCTCACAAATCATCGATGCTCCTGCTCACGAGACCATTTTAAGTAGTGCTCCCTGAATGGGGAATACCCTCACCCCAACATTGATTACATAGACAATTCCTCCTCACTCTTCAAAACTATTCAAATATCACCTTCTCCAGGAGTTCTTGCTTGGCTCAGCAGTAGCCCCCAAACCCTACCCAGCCCAAACCTTCATGAAGTCATTTCCTCTATGCTCCTCCAGGGTCCTGGGCTCACCTCCATCAGAGCTCTGCTACAGAATGCCATCTTCTCCCTGTTTCCCTCCTACAGCTTGTGCATTTCCTAATCCTGGTACCTAGTTCAATTCCTGGCAACCAGAGAACTTCACATTATTGGGTGAGTAACCAAGAATGTTCTCAGTAGGATTTAGCCCCATGGTCTCAACCATCCAGAGCTGTTTGAAACATCCTCTCATCCAAAGGAGTCATCACCTAACTTCAGAGCCCCTAACAGTTTTGGTTCCCATGTTCTATTTATCCTCATCTAAGTTATGATAAGTCATAACTAGGGGGCCAATGACAGAGTCCACATGAGAGATCTGTAGCACACCTGCGAAGTACTAACTGTAAGGACCCTGGAGAAGTCATCCAAATGGGGATAATACTACATGACTGTTCTTTTGTTCACATTTATCAATCTTGTCCAGGAAGCTTTGAGTATGAAGTATGACCTGACCAAGACACTGTCAAATGTCTTCCTGAAACCCAGATATACCATGTCTGCTGTATTTACTCTCCTTGGGCTTTGCAACTTTCAATTTTCTGAAAACAATGCATTCTACTTGGACAAGGCATTCTCAGTGAGCAGAGTTTGCATTTAGGGATCACCTCTTTCCTATCCAAGTACTTACAAATTGTTTCATGCATGACCTGCTCAAGAACAGTTTGTGGAAATGACGTCAAACTCTCTCATCTATAGTCCTCCTATTTTTGAAAATATTTTAAATAGAAAGTTGGCCTATCTCAGTTTTCCAGTTCCTGTCCCATTTATTATCCACGAGTCTCCAAAGATTCTAAGTAGTAATTCAATAGCTTCTCTCTGTTACCTTGAATGTAATTCACCCAGGACAAAAGGCTTGAATCATGTAGCTCAGGCTGGTGTTTGCTTACATCTCTCTCATCAGGAAAGAATCTAAGAAAAAGGACTAAGACTAGTTTTTTTTTTCTATGGTTATTGGAAGTTGGGATATATCCTAAAGTATCGTTTTCTTTAAAGACACAGCTTACTCAATTATCCGTTAATTTTTTTTTCCAAGGAGAGTGGCATATCCATGTGTGAGTATGCACAGGCACCCATACATAAACACACACACACACACACACACACACACACACACACACACACAGTCAGAAAGACCAAGCTTCCTCACACGAGTGGTATCCACCCTTAGGCAAGACTATTCCCCTCTCTAAGCCTCAATTTCTTCATTTTTCAAAGTAAGGAGAACGGGAATGCTATCTTTCAGGAAAGATTTAAGATGAGTTCACACAGAGGCGCCTAACAATGGTGCCTGCTACTGCCACCATCACCAGGCTTTCTGTCAAGCCCTATGAGTGTTATTTAGCATGTCATTCCTGACAAGAAATGCTCCAGAACAATGTCAGGGGTCAAATGGCAGAAAGAATGAAACCAATCAAGCACCACAACGCAGAACTTCCCCACAAGAACTGCTGAAAACTACTGATCCACAGATCTTCCTGTCTTTACACATTTGAAGTGAGCTTCGGCCAGAGACTGAAAGCGCAAAGAAAGCCCCCATGGCAACAATTATGCTCTATAGAAAATGAAGCAAAGAGAGACCAACAAGACAACTTAGAAGACACTTCAACATTATCAGTAGACCTGTTAGGATCAGACACTGCTAAGAGCCCTCAGATACAGCCTAGAAGCGAGGAGCTTAGAGAGCAGTGAACTGAGCACACTGCCCAGGTTAGCAGGTGAATCCTGCTGCACTCTGGTCTTCTTTCATCAGGTGCCATCACCTGCACTCTGCACTCCCCAAAACACTGACCACCTATACCTGAAGACATTCTAAGGAACATCACATTCTAAGGAACATCATGTTCTAAGGAACATCTATGAGGGAAATGCTCAAACCTTCCTTCACTTCCAATCCCTTTTGTGATTTTTGCTTCCTGTTGCAGTATTCAGAGGCTGAAATAGAGATGAGCTCTCATTCGGATCCCCAGGGCTTCCATGACCCCAGTTCTTCACGAACCAGAGTCAGGCTGGGTCAGTTAAATAGGGAGGGAATCAGTCCTCACAGGAGCCGACTTGTCAGCCGGTAAGTACCCGGATGACCCTTGGTTCTTAAGCCTTTCTACACGTCTGTGGCTGTTGAGGCACATTCAGGCTCCAACAAAATGCCACTTTCTCTTGGCCTTCTAAAAATAGGAACTCTATTATGATTAGACTGGGAATTTTGATTTGCCTTGCGTGGAGAATTGGGTTTTTCTTCTGCAAATTTAACCTTTTCCTCTAATTTCCTTCCACACTCCTTTCCTAACACGAAACCTTCTGACTGAAAAACTAGAAAGTATAGGTAGGTTCTTAGGTCCAGTGTCACCCATTCTCGTAGTGCAGCCTCTTCTTTCCTCAGAGGCGTCACTTCCACACGTGGGGATGAAAAGCAAGAGAGGACCACTGAGGATCTCCTTACTATGAGTCCCGGATGTGGGAAAGCCCACCTTTCACAGGGTCCGCAGTCTGGTTCCTGAGCGCAGCAGTGACGTCGGTGGCCACTGGAAGAGAAGTGGTCCTCGTGGGCCTGCCTGGATGTTTACTTTCCTCTCAAGCCAAAACTAGGTGCCTACCCATCACAGAGGGACTGCTCTTCCCATTGTGAACTTTGAGCACAGCAGACCACGCCTGTCTGCTCCCAGGGCCCCACAAGGCCTCCCACCTTCCCGGAGTAACGTTAGGTCTCTTGTAGTGATGACAGGAGCACGCGGCAACATCTCTCGGAGAGTGGTCTGGGCCTGAGAACCCGAGCTCTAAGTAAGTGACAGGCTGTCTGGCCGCTTTGGCGTTTGGTGTTTGCAAATCATCGTAACCTTTACTTTAAGCCTCGGAAGGTGCCAAGCGATGGCTCCTGGGATGACTTTGATAAGATCTTATCACCGATTCGGCAAATATTTAATGAAAGTGTTTTTGCTGCTCGCCCCACACGTGCGTGGTGTCCCTCTGGAACAGATCCTGCATCTCGCATGCCCCTCCCCTACTCCGACTCTGTCAGTGCAGAGCGGCACCCTGGGTGCCGGTGCTTTTAAGACGCTCCCCTGAAGCACATGGAGCTATTATCCAGGTGAACAGGCTCAGACCCTGTAACTTCGCCTCAGAATCCAGAAGGAACGTCCCGCCCTCTTTTTGCTAGATACACACACTGGAAATAATTTGGGGAGGCTTTCCACTTAACTGGATTCATGTACCTCAACAGACATCACTTGTAGCATTGATTTATAATGACCCTAAAGTTCATCTATGTCATTTCCACCCAAAACAGAAAGGCACCCCCTAATAGAAATTCACCTGAGCCCTGCTTACACCCCTCCCAAGGCAGGCCGTGTACCACCCAGGGGGCAGTTCCCGCCACCAGCCGTGCCCACTGCCAGGATGGCCTTTCCTCCTGGTCCGCCAGGGGTGCCCGCAACGGTCCCGTTTCACGCCTGTTGTCCTGGTGTACTGAATGTCCCTCCCCTTCACTCTGATACCCTGGTTCGGAAGACAGCGGACAGGGTCACCATATAAGTTACAGCACAGGATAAACTTATAGTCCTGTCTTGTGATGAAGCGGTGCTCACACTCTCATCCCCTCCCCCACCTCCCCAGTCTCAGCATCCAGTGCTTCCTACCAGGGACCCCCTGTTCCCGCCCCACAGAACCTTCTCCCTGCCCCATCTCACACGTGTGGCAACTGAGACACAGAAAGGAGCTTGCCTGAAGCTTTGCAGCTACTAAGCAGTAAACGGTTTTCCACTGAAATGCACCCGGTTCCAGTAATGGTTTCTTCTGAGATGTTGCTTCCAGACCCTCAGGATCTTTACTAACAGCTTTTCTCTGGCAAACTCTTATTTGTTCTATCAAAGAAAAGGTGCACCAGCAAACACGGGCTCTAGGTGTGTCTGACCACGGAGGAGGTGCTACTTCCTGGGATCGATACATTATAGTTCCATTAAAGCAGTTTTTGTTGTCTCATCAGGTTTAGCAGCTTATATTGAGCTTTTAGTCAAATGAAACCTAAATGTCTTTTCTCTACCAGATCTACTGACAGCAGATTTTTTCCTCCCATCATCACCATTGATTTCCTTAACTCCCAAATCAGATTTTTACATTTATCTCTTTGAAATGTCACCTTGTTATTTTTAACCCAGCCTTCCAGCACAGCGCGATCATTTTGAGACATATTTTTTCATCGATTAGATTGGCCATTCTTCCCAGCCTTGAGTCCGTTACAAATTTGATGAGCACACCTCTGTGTCTTCTTCCAACCCGCTGCCCAGCAAAGCCACTGCCCAGGGCAAGTCCAGCATGGAGGGACCTAGAGAGTATTAGGCTAAGCGAAATAAGCCAGCCGAAACTGGTTTGGCTCAGTGGTAGAGCGTCGGTCTGCGGACTGAAAGGTCCCAGGTTCGATTCCGGTCAAGGGCATGTACCTTGGCTGCGGGCACATCCCCCGTAGGGGGTGTGCAGGAGGCGGCTGGTCAATGTTTCTCTCTCATCGATGTTTCTAGCTCTCTATCTCTCTCCCTTCCTCTCTGTAAAATGTCAATAAAAAAATAATTTTTAAAAAAAGAAAGAAGTCAGTCAGACAAAGACAAGTATCACATGACCTCACTTGTATGTGGACTATAATGAACAAAATACCTGATGAACAAAATAGATCCAGAGACAGAGACGCGTGCAACAGACTGACATATTTCAGAGGGAAGGGGGCGGGAGTGGGAAGAGATTACCCAATGAACTTATATGCATATATGCATAGCCCATGGACAGACAATAGTGCAGGGAAGGCCTGGGGAGGGGACAGGAGCAGGGTGGATCAATGGGGGGAGGCGGGGAAAAAAGGGGGACATCTGTAATCCTTCCAACAATAAAGATAAATTTTTTAAAAACTCAAACCAACTTCACTGGCGACATCCCTCGCCTCACCTGTGCCATCACTGTCTTCCAAAGAGCATTCCTACAGGAAGCTCTCCCCGGCCAGACTTTAGAGCCACCCCATGTCCACCCTCCCCAGTTAATGCCAACACAGGAATCTCCCTAGAAATGGTGAAGCTGAGTCACACCACTGACTAAACAATTCAGCCCCGTGGCCCTCAGGCCTGGTCCGGCTGTGAGGACAGGCAGAGCGGACCCCTGAGGTTTCTAGGAAGGCCGGGAAGCCCCAAAGCAGCACAGGCTTCCTCTGGCGAAGGAGAGAAAACTCACTGTGGCAGTTTCGCCCCCAAAGCCTCACCCATGTTCCCAGGAGACGTTCTACTTACACCTCAAGCTGCTATCAGACGGCGGGGCCCAAGTGAGATCCAGAGGGTTTTCAGAGAACACTGCTGAAAGGAAACGGCCCAGAGAAGCCTTGGTGGAAAGATCTCCCCGAAGGTCAGATCTAGTTTCTGAAACCTGAATCTGTGCCTTTCATTTCGAGATGAAGGGAGGAGGAGAAAAGAGCTAAGAGATCATTCAGGACTGGGACTCCCGAGAGAAAAGGAAGAAAGGTATATCTCAGAAACGCTCAAGGAGGAAGAAAGGCGAACCAGCCTGTTGTTCTGAATCAATTCCTGTGGGTTTCTCCGGCCTAACGGGAAGAAGGAGCAAACGCCAGGAAACGAATTTTTTCCAAGAGCGATGTAATCAGGCTTCCATTAAATATGGCGTAGCCTTCCTACACTGCGGTGTGAGGGGAGTGATTAAATTTAAAAAGTAAAATTCCACAAGGACAGAGGGAAAAGGAGAGGGGAGGGTGGTGAGAAAGAAACGTCAACAGTCTTCTAGAAGAAGGAGATTTTGTTGAATACACAAGTCATTACTGACCTATTAGAACAAAGGAAATGAAAACTCTCAAATAGCAAAGCCAAGAAAAGGCAAGCCGTAGTGTAGGCCCTTGAACTGTAGGCTCTTGCACTGTTGTCCCTTGTACTGTAAGCCCTTGTACTGTTGTCCCTTGTACTGTAGGCCCTTATACTATAAGCCCTTGTACTGTTGTCCCTTGTACTGTAAGCCCTTGTACTGTTGTCCCTTGTACTGTAGGCCCTTATACTATAAGCCCTTGTACTGTTGTCCCTTGTACTGTAAGCCCGTGTACTGTTGTCCCTTGTACTGTAGGCCCTTTGAAAGGCCAGCATTGGAAGCAGTGACATGGACTTCCTACAAGGCAAAGTCCTCTTGATCCCATTCCTCTCTCCTCTTTGCATGTGGCCATGGTTCCCACATCAGGGCAGGAGAGGAGAGATTTTTATTTAAGATATTAAAAAAAGAGGTTTTCAGGAATAGTAGGGAGGACGTGCAGGGGGTACAATGGTGAATGTGAGCCTGGAAAGGGAGAACTGAGTGCAAGTCCACACCAATATGCGAGCTGTCTGTCCCCTGCCTCAAACATGGCTCTCGCAATACCTGCAGAGGCACACATTCCCAGGAATGAATCTGGAAGGTTCTGTTCTAGATCATCTGACCTACCCAGGGGAAAAGCTTCCAGATGATGACAAGCAGGGAGCCCCCAGCTGAACAGATTGCACATGTTAACTCACTGGGCAGTGCGGCCCCTAACTGACCGGCCTGGCCACCTGCAGTCTGCGCCCAATTCAGCGCCTCACTCGTACTTGTGAGCTGACAGCCACAGATCCCCTGACAGTGGAAGGAAGCCACTGATGTGGAAGACACCAAAGTACACAATGAGGAAGGAGGAACTGAAACATAAATAAAAGAGCATGCTGAAAACAAGACATAGCTCTTGGGATTTAAAAATGTCACAGAATTAAAAAATCAACCTGGGCCAAAACTGGTTTGGCTCAGTGGATAGAGCATCGTTGGCCTGCAGACTGAAAGGTCCCAGGTTCAATTCTGGTCAAGGGCATGTACCTTGGTTGCAGGCACATCCCCAGTAGGAGGTCTACAGGAGGCAGCTGACCAATGTTTCTCTCTCATTGATGTTTCTAACTCTCTATTTCTCTCCCTTCCTCTCTGTAAAAAATCAATAAAATATATATTTTTTGAAATCAGCTGAAACCAGTTTGGCTCAATGGATAGAGCATCGGCCTGCAGACTCAAAGGTCCCAGGTTTGATTCCGGTCAAGGGCATGTACTTTGGCTGCGGGCACATCCCCAGTGGGAGGTGTGCAGGAGGCGGCTGATCAATGTTTCTCTCTCATCGATGTTTCTGACTCTCTATGCCTCTCCCTTCCTCTCTATAAAAAAATTAATAAAATATTTTTTTTTAAAATCAACCTGGGTTCAATCATTGGTTGGGGTGCATACAAAAGACAACCAATCAATGTTTCTCTCTCTCTCTCTCTCTCTCTCTCTCTCTCTCTCTCTCTCTCTCTCTCTTTCCCTCTCCCTCTCCCTCCCTTCCTTTGTTCCTCTCTTTCTAAAAAGTTCAGGCCACCTCCCAGAATGTAGGCCAAAAGAGAGCAAATATATAAAGGTAAGAAAGTTAGGGCATCAATTCAAGACAACAACTTTCAGCTAATAGGAATCCCAAAAGACAAAATAATAATAATAATAATAGCAAGAAAAAATGAAATAATAATAAAAGAAAAAAAGAAGCAGTAATAGTGTATATATATATATATATATATATATATATATATATATATATGGCTCCTCTATATAGAATACTTACAAAATCATAGTAATTTAAACAATGCAATAGGGAAAAGTAGACTCTGGAGCAGATTTACTTTGATTTGAAGTCTGGTTCCATCAGTGACTACCTAGATGACTTCATGAAAGTTACTTAACCTTTGTCTCAATGTCCACATCTGAAAAATGGAAAAAAGAACCATACCTACTTGATAAGGTTGTTACGAAGATATGTTAATACCTGTCTAAAGCTCTTAAACAGTGTCTTGCACCTAAAAAGTAGCCACGAAATGTTAGCTGTTCTTTAAAATGTTACATATTACAGTCCAAATAGTATAATCACTAATTTAACCCAAAACTTTGACGTATGTATGTGAGGAAGGAAAAAGTACGTAAAGATGGGGCACACTGTTGTTAGTCTAAAACCTCATCACTCATGGAAAGCACAGTACATAACGTCCACAGCTGGCAGATGCAGTAACAGTAGCATGAATACAGCATATAGACATGTAGAGGTAATTAAACGCCAGAAGGAACAGCTAGGAAAATTGAACGTTGCTGCCAGGGGCAGCGCACTCACCAGTAGGAGGGTTGAGGCACATTCATGTTAGTGGTTTAGTTCCACAGCCATTTAAACACACACACACACACACACACACACACACACACACACACACACACACATATTTAAGTAACCTTATCACACTGAGCTGAAACCCAGAGGGATGACAACAGCTGACTCTCACGAAGCAGCCCCTTCCAAAGCTAAGACTGACTCAGAGCGAGATCTCTCCTTCCCAGCTGCTTCCAACAAACAGTAAGCAAAGGGCACGTTTCCAGGGGAAGGAAGGGGACCAGCCTGGCACCCAGGCCCCAGGCAGGAGGGCAGTGTCCAACTTGTCTAATTCTCCCCTCCCTCCTCCACCTCCTCCCACCTTAGAAGACCCTCCCCGCCCTGTCCTGTGTTCTTGCCTGCACCTCCCAAGCCAGGCCTTCTCCCTGCAGGACAAAATAAAGTGCTGCAGCTTGAATGAAGGACAGGTAAATTGTGCTCCCAAGTCTTTTGAGTTTCCTATTAAATGGTCCACGGGTGGTTTCACCAGAGAAACTGACTCTTGCAGAAAAAAAAAAATATTTCTTTTCTAAGGTGAAAGAAACGTGGGCATTCTGCATTCTGAGAGGCAGGATGCAATAATAGTTAGAGGTGTCGGCGGATGAACATACCCGTTAATATAAGAGATTTCTGAAAAAGTCGGGAGGGAAAGAAATATAATTTTGTCGTCTTCTCCACAAAACGGAAAGTGGGTCAGGAAGTTCTGAGAAAAGACAGCACGTATCAGAGGGGCTGGTCACTGTGATTACCGAACGCTGCTCCAGGGTAATCCAGAGTAATCATCGCGCTTTCTGCTTTTCCCACTTTTGAGGGAGACACAAAGAGCCAATGTGTCAGAGCACATTAAACTCAGCAAGTAGACTCCGGCTGAGGCAGAGTCCAGTTCTGGCCTTTGAGAGGAAATTCTGTAAAAAGATTTTGACCCCACATGTGCCCAACATTTTGGAACTAAAGTGGAAGTTAATCTAAACCAAAGAAATGGGTTTAAAGTGTGCTGTTAAGAATTGTTCTCATCTGTCAGGCAAGATAAGGCTCATACCATTTCCTGGTTGGTAACAATTAAATATTGGTTGTAAAATGCAATAAATTATGTGCAGGTGCGCTTTAACAACGTATTTTAGGAGCTTTTAAAGTGTGTTTACTTAAAAATTTAACGTTATCACATAGTCTAGGACTGAACTGATGACGAACTATTTCACTAATGAGGTCAAGGCAGTCCTTCTAGGAGATAAATAAAGGTTTCATCTATACCATTGTCAACTTTCATTTTGGTATAAGTCTGCTCTTTGTTCTCAATCTGACTTACTCTTTTATGTTTGCAATCACATTCATTCATTTTTACACAAAGCAAACACTTTCATGAACACTAACAAAGCATTTACCTACTAGTGAGTGAAAACAAGATTCACATCGCTTCATACATACATAGGTCCAGTGTGTGGCAGCCACTCAAAACCGTAAAATTAAATAAGCCAAAAAGCATTTTTGTGCAAATTTTCTCTTGACTAAGACAGAGGGATACCACAAAAAATAAATCTTCATTTCCATGATATTTTATCAGCTGAGGTCAATGCTATTTTAAAAATCTGATGACTTGCCAAAACCGGTTTGGCTCAGTGGTAGAGCGTCAGTCTGCGGACTGAAAGGTCCCGGGTTCGATTCTGGTCAAGGGCATGTACATTGGTTGTGGGCACATCCCCGGTCGGGGGTGTGCAAGAGGCAGCTGGTCGATGTTTCTCTCTCATCCATATTTCTAGCTCTCTATCTCTCTCCCTTCCTCTCTGTAAAATATCAATAAAATATATATATATTTTTTTTTTAAATCTAATGACTTGATACACTCAGGATATGCAGAGTGATACTGCTTTACTCTCTGAGGAAAGAGCCTCGATCACTGCTGAACACTCTGACGTGAACACACTCTGGGTGAGTCTGGAAGCTTTCTTAGTAAAACTCAGACCTAACGCCTGAGACAGATGCTCGGCTTGCCTCCAACTCAAGCTGGGGACACCTTCACTAAATAAGATGCATTGCTCTTGGGTGCTCCAGAGTCCCCGACAGGCGGTGGAGAGCTCTGGGTGTGGGCACAGGAACTGGTAGCTGTGGGTTTCGGGGAAGAACGAATGGCCTGGCACATACACTGCCTTATTCTGACGTGTGACTCCGGACCAGGCTACACTGCTGTGCCCTCGTGCCCAGAGAGAAAGCAGCAAAACCAAACCTGTACCTGGTGTTATGCCTCTAGCTTTGCAGTCCACTGCCTCATTCCAGAACCTCCTCTTAGCCGTGGGGTAACCTGTGTCCCCACCTGTTGCTGATGGGAGTGGAGCACTCGGGATGCCATGGGAACTAGAATTTCCCGAGGCCCCCACGGGAGGAGGCGGTATTGTGGAGGGCTCTGTTGATGAAGTAACACGAATGGAGTTCCCTCTCAAGGTCCTATCTCCCTCCGGCCCGCCAGGAAAAAGCCCGATTTTGTCTTTAGCAGAATTAGGCTCAAAGCCACTGCCCAGTTTTCCCTCCTCATTAAAGTCCATTCCAGTCCAGCATGTGGCTAGCTCAGCCTGTGCTCCCAGCTGCAGCCCATTGTGTGCAGGGTCTGCATGGCCGTGAGTCATGTGACTCAGAACTTCAGGTCCTCACGGCGGGCTAGCGTGAGTCACGGAACAACCGAGTGCAAGGCAGCAGGAGCCGAACAAGAGGAACAAGAGAGTGAGAATTGCTTTGTCTGGGGATTCTGTGTTCCCAGACGTTCACAGGCTTGCACTGGGGTCCACCCTCCTAGCCAATGATCTTTGTTCCCAAGTTAGACTGATGGCAAGCACCTTCCCTGGGTCATCCCACCGTCACTGCTCGTGGCCCACCTCCCCTTTGCATGATCCCTTTCCTTAGAGATCTGCAGGACAGAGTGGTGGTTCCCCGGGGTGGGTAGAGTTGTGGCTTCCTGGTGCGATTGCGCAGATGCCCATGCTTACAGAGCCTGGCCTCCCCTTTGCTTTCTTCCTATTAATAATATTGATAGCCTAAACCAGTTTGGCTCAGTGGGTAGAGCGTCAGCCTGCCAACTGAGGGGTTCCAGGTTTGATTCCGGTCAAGGGCATGGACCTTGGTTGCGGGCACATCCCCAGTAAGGGGTGTGCAGGAGGCAGCTGATCGATGTTTCTAACTCTCTATCCCTCTACCTTCCTCTCTGTAAAAAAAAAAATCAATAAAAATATATTTTTAAAATTATTGATAACTAGCTAATTATAGCTGTAAGATAAAATACCATCTATTCTTTTTCTACTAAAACCAAAATTGCAGTCATTGGAGTGCTATTGAGATACACCCGTTATAAAAATAGCAATTTACACTAAAAGAGAAATAAAACGTCTAGGGAGGAAGGTAACGCCATGACTACCTCTCTCTAAACGAGCACCATATGATTTAAACATGCCTTTGGTCTGTTCTCTCTCTCCAAGTAGACTGTGAACCCACAAGCGAGAGCGATTCTTTATTCAGCTTTGAGCTCAGAGGAGTAGCACAATGCCTGGCACAAAGCAGACTTTACTCAAACTGACCTGCGTCTACCTAAGAGAGGTATCCCAAAAAAAACATCCAAGGAATACATACATACGGATAAGAGAACAGAAACCATGCAGAATACGTTGTAATGAACAGCCCAAGTCCCTACACCTGCTCCTGGCTTTATTTCCCAGAGGCCACCACTCTTGGCCATGAGAATTTGTGTTTAAGGTTTCACCTTGTTTATTGCTAACGCAGAAACAGAAGGGGGGGGGGGGGGAGAAAAAGGATGCCAGATTTAAATTATTCATGTCTCTTTACAGCAGTGTGGTGGTTGCCAGAGAGAAGGGGGTGAGGAGCGAAGAGGGTCCTAATATATGATGACGGGAGATTTGACTTTGGGTGGCGGGTATACTGTGCAATATACAGATCTTGCAACATAGAAACCCTCACCTGTCTAATCATATTAACCAATGTCACCTCAATAAATTTCATTATTTTAAAAAATAGGCCCCAAAATTTGGAAACACTGCCACCAGTTATTCCAAGATGGGTGTTTTTTGGGTTTTCTTCAAATAGTCAACAAACATATATTGTTTTCATTGACAGTGGTGGCATTCAGTGTTTATACTTTTATTAGCCAAGACCAGCTTTCTCTCTCCCCCTTACAGTGAAGAGGGCGGAAGTAAGTGCAACTCTGGAATCAGTGGGGACAGAGTGCATCAAAATGAGACACGGGGGTGGAGAGAAGAGGGCTGAGTCAGAGTCACAATGGGGTAAAGTGCTCTGAGTTAGTGTTGCAGGAGCCGGGGGGGGGGGGGAGAGGGGACCACCAGATGCAGAGATCCCCCCCACCTTTCTGCTTTCTCCCAGCAGGTGCCATCCTGCACACGATGGGGCCAGAAGGGCAGTCGCTTCATACCGCACTTCACATCTACAGACTGTTCACCCTGGCAGCGCCGAGTTCCGGGGACCAGCCCCCTGGTTTTGAACCAGTAACAATCTGCAGAATCCCTAGGAGTTATTCCTAATGGGATTTATAATGGGATTTCTTTCGTATTAGCAAGATGATGATGCACTTACAGAACGTAACGGCAGGGATAGCTCGGCAAAGACATGACAATTTGGGGAAATCCTAACTGCAGTCAGAAAGAATAAATGTGATTAACTTGCAGAGAAGACGCTATCAAGCTCTCTGCCAGAGAAAGATTACTGCCTTAACGTCAGCCTGGAAAGGTGTCCTTGACCCCCAGCACATAATGGGGGCCTGAGAGGGCGACCCCGAAGGACACCCCTGTGAGCCCACAGGAGCTGGGCTGAGTGGGCAGCTGTTAGGTAAGGGAAGACAAGGAACTGACCAGTCCAGAGAAATCCTGTTGGCCGAGCCCAATATGTAGGGAATGCAAAAGGATCACTTTCTACTTAAATGGAGGGGAACCCCTGTGGCTCAGGACGAAAAACAAGCAAATAATGGCAGTGAAAGAAAAAGGGAAACAGAGAAACTAATGTTTTCCAAATGCTTAACCTGAGTTTACGAAGTTCATCTGAGTTCACGGTCACTACACTAGCCGATAGGCACCACTTTCATTGGACAGGTGGGGAGGCTGGGCCTTACGGAGGCTGTGTGGCCTGTGAAGGCCAAGTCCAAGGCTGGCCCAAAAGCAATGTTCTTTCTATCATGACAAGGTAGATACTTAGAAGGCGAGGGAAAAAAAAAAAAACAAGTTATCTAATACATGGGCATTGTGTATGGTAATAACACCTCTGAGGTTTGTAGATAAGCAGGCAGGTCTGCCTCCATGATACCCTACCAAACTTTTCTCGGTCACTTAAACTTACTCTCTTAACTGGGTCCCATATACGATTTCCTTGGGTGCCTAATTTAGGCCAATGTTTTCAAATGCCGGTAAGTTCTCCTTAGAGCAGTGTTTCCCAAAGTGTGGTACGCGTACCCCCAGGGGTACGGGAAGAGTTTGGTGGGGGGAAGAGTTTGTTGCACCGGAGTTTGGTGGGGGTATGCACTGCACTGTGCTTAGCTGCCCCTAATTCTACGTTCTCATGATGAGTCAAGTCAAGACAGTCTTGTGAGGCGTGAGATAATCCAGTGTGCAAATAAATGTTATTTATAATATAACTTTTATTTATATTTTATAAGGAATAATTTTATTTTTCGTTTATTATTATTTTGTGGATGTACCAAAAAAAAGGAAAAAAATAAATATATCATGATTGTTATTAAAATACATCCTTTTTTTTTTTTTGACGAGAGGTACTCAGCGTTATAGAAGGGGTACACATGTGTCAAAGGTTTGGGAAACACTGCCTTAGAGGAGGCTTGACATTCACCAACAGTTTTAGTTGTACAAATGAATCCGGCCCTGCAGTACGAGTTAGTAATAAGAATGTGTGAGAAAGCCGCCTGGTGGGTCTGGCCCTGGACCAGCGTCGCCAGCCGCCATTACTCAGGGTCCTAACACACCTCACCCGCCCCTTCGGGCCACGCCGAGGAGCCGGGACACAGAGCCTGACAGCACCCCGGGCAGACGCATTTCCCAACATCCAAGGGAAAAGAAATCACTACTTTAAAAAAGAGCGATCACCCGTTCTTACAAAAGCAAAACAGCATTTGGTAGAGGCCTCTATGTGGGCTGTACTTAAACTCTTCGACAGATTCAATATTAAGCCAAAACGAAATTGCAGTCATCATTTCAGCAACGTGAAAAGCACTTTAAAAACACTGTCACTGTTTAAAAAGGGGGAATTACTTTGGGCTCCAATTTTCCCAACTGCTTTTAAAAAAAAAGAAACTTTGATTTTTCTTTTCTTTTTCTTTTCTTTTTTTGCAATCTTTAATGTTCTGGGGGGGAAAATGGTCAGTTAAATGAAGTTTTTTTTTTTTTTTTCTCTCTCGGAAAGTTACATGTTTGTGAAAACACAATGAAAGTAGAAGCTTCAAGGCAGTTTCCACTACCGCAAATCTTCACCTCTGGAGGGTCCCCCACCACCACCACCACCACTGTACATAAAATGAAAATGGCCACCTTTATGTGCAAGTACATAATAAAATGCACCCGTAGTCTTCTGTGTTTATATATCTGCAGACCCACAAGTTTACCATCGCACTCCCCCCTCACCCAGGCAGAATCAAAAAATAAAGTGCAACTCAACCTTCCCCCTATCCAGCGGTGTTTTTGTTTCCAGCGGTCCCACATGTCCAGCAGCCGCGGTCTCCCAGACCACCAGGTCTCACAGGCCACCGTTCCCAAACGGCATCTCCTCCTCCGGGAAGGCCACCTGATGGGGGAGGGCCTGCCAGGTGGACCCGCAGCCCCACCTCGCCCTGCTCCCTCCTCTTCCCTCACCAGCCTCCTCTGCAAGGCCCAGTGTGAAGGGGCGGTGGGATGGGCTTAGGGCGTGAGAAGGCCAAGCAAGAGTCAACATTTCTGTGATGCTACAAGAGGAGCGTTATTCGCGGCTACCAGCCGTCTCTAAGAAAAAGAAAAGTCTTTCTCTGCCATCGGGTCCGCAGGCTATTATCAAGTCTTTCCGTTCAGCAGTTTTTCCAGGCAGGTCTCCACACACCGCTTCTTTTTAAACACGGAGCTGACTCAGACACCAGGCAGAAGTTCTCTGACTCACTTCTCTCCTCCTTCCCTTTTTTTTTCTTTTTTTTTTTTTTAACTCCTTGACTCCTGAAAATGTGTGCTCCACTGAGGAGGAGCTCTTCTCCCATTAGGAAGGAGAGCAGAGCCCCGCATCCTCGGGAGGACACTGAGGAAATAGCAACAATGATGCGGAAGAAATTTTCTCCGAATTTGACCGACAGACACTCATTGACAGGCACGTCCATACTGACACTTCTCTAGCCCTGCGGTCTTTTCTCTCCTCCCTCCCGTCCCACCTGAGGACCGCTGCTTTTCCTGCTTCTTGCCTTCCTAGCCGTGTCTTTGACTTGGGAGTCTGTGGATGCATACGTGCCCGGGTACATACAAACAAATAAATATATATACACACATAATGAGTTAAATGTGTGTGGGATGATATACTATCGACAGGGTTGATATGCAGATTTTATACACTGGCTGGGCCATATCAAGTGTTAACCAATTTAAAGACGTTGTATCCGTTGGAATTATTGAATCTACAAATCTCTCAATGTCACTGTGGCCACCGGGGCAGGCGGCTGGGTCAGGGAGCGAGTGAGCGAGCGAACACACAGACACCCACGCCCAGCCGTGGTCCAGCTGCCCGCCGTGCTCCCTGGGTCACTCCTGGCCACGGACATTGAAGCTTCACAAGCTGCTTAAGTTTTGAAATCATAGCCAGCCTTTTCCTCTGTGTCCATAAAATTGTAAATCACATCCCAAAAGTTTAAATATTTGTATCACTGACTATTTTATTTCTCTACTGCTTTCTATCCATAGTTATCTTGTGTCATCTTTAAAGGATTTTTTTTAATTTTTTAAAAGATCCTTTAATTTTTAAAAAATCCATCTTTAAAGGATTTTTTTAAATTTTACAAATCTAGTGTCATAAGCAAGAGAACTGAGAGGAAATATTTTAGGATGGTCAGATATGTATAATTCACAAAACAACCACAAATTCACTGTAAATTCTATCCATCCTCCTTTTTACCTTAGACAGGAATACTAGGTGATAGACATTCAAAGGTAAGAAAGACATATATTCTACTCTCAAGGGGTTCATATCCCATTCATGCATGAAAATTAAGTCAAGATAGATCATATATCTAGCTGTGAAAGCTAAGATTAAAAAACTTTCAGAAAAAAAATATAGGAGAATATCTTCATGACCTGGGAATTGGTAAACACTTATCAGAGAGGTTATAGAAAGCGATGCAATAAAAATACTTTTTTTAATTTCTGCTAATTAAAAATAACAAGAAGCCGTGTGTCCCAGGGGGCCGTGTGCCCCGGGTGAGCCGTGTGTCCCAGGGGAAGCAGTGGGACCCGGGGGGAAGGGCGGACTCTATTCGTGTGGTCCTGAGATAGTCACCATAAAACAAGCAGACTGCCAAATGAGGAGCGGATTCTATTCATGTGATCCTGAGATAGTCACCATAAAACAAGCAGATTGTCAAATGACAGCAGGGAGGGGAAGGAGACCTGGGGGGAGATAGGAGAACAACTGAGGGACTGGTATGCATGAACATAAGTACAACCAACGAACACAGAACTCTGGGGAGGGAGGGCATGAATGGGAGTTGGGGGGGGGGGGCAATGGTAAGCTATGTACACATATAATACCTTAAAAAAAAATAATAAAATAACAAGAGAAAAATTAAAAGGTATGCATCAGATTAGGAGAGACTATCCACCAAGTATATATCTGATAAGAGATTTCTATCCAGAATTGTTTTAAATCCTATAATTCACTAATAAACAGATTTAAAAACAATTATAAATAGTTCTACCAATAGGTCCACTGGCCCCACTCTCAGGGCTCCCAAATTGTTCATCTAAGATTTATGCTTTTCAATGTTTATCAACTTAAAAAACACTCCTGTGAAACCATCATCATTACCCAGGGAGTGGAACGTGGGTTGAGGTATTATGTTGATAACTGTCAAAACTAGGTGATGACGGTTCGTTTTACTTTTTTTTTTTTTTTTACTTTTCGGTATAATTTTTTATTTACCAATAGTAATTCAACTGAGAGATGACTAAGGATTGAATTTTTAAAATAACAGTGAATTTAGACAAGATGAAATGAGTCTGACTACTGTGCAGGAGGTGACTGGTGACTGATACTGAACCAATGTGAGAGGTGAGAGAGAAAAGAGACAATTCAGACTCCAGGTTGTCCAAACAGAACTCTAGTTCCACATTGTGGGTTTCCATAATCGTTCTCTATACCTAAAAAATTATTTTGGGAGGTATCATTGAGACCCCGAGATTGCTAAAGGGACGCATAAGACCTTAAGAATCCATAGGTGATTCCCAGATTTCTGATTTGAGGTGAATTTTTTCTAAGCACCATTTATTAACACTAAAGAGAAATTATATGCAGATGAATGGGGTGTGGATTCGGAGTAATGATGTGAGTTAAATTTGTAAGCTGTCAGACATGTGGATCTGCACCTCAGAAAGAGAGCTGGGCTACAAAGACAGAGCTGGGAGTCATCAGCATAGAGGAGCTCAAGCATAGTAAACTGAGTTCCTGTTAGATGTGCAAGGCTTCTCATCCCTGGCTGCTCTGTCCACATCCCCACAAAAAGTGCCTATTTCTACCCCTGTCATCCACTAAATCCACCCTGAAAATACCCAACCTTGCCTCCGTGTAACAAGATTCCTTCCCCAGTGAGATGGGAAAGTTTAAAAGAAATTAATGGCGATAAATTAAACACTTGTAACAAGGTATTTCAATGAGTATTCTTCCTAAAGCATTATAAACAATAGATACATTTTGAAAGAAGAGTTAGACCACTTGCAAAATTGGTGGCTTTAACAAAGAAGGTGGCTTTACACCTTAACCACATCAAGGGTATAAAAGGATCAAGTATTGGACATTTTGGGAGGGATTTTTCAGGGGTGGGGGGCTGTTGATGTATTGAGTCCATATCCCTACAACTAAGAAGTGCTTGATTATGGGTTCTTGCCCCTTCACCTCCAGTCAAGAGAGAAGGGCTTTAAAAGGTAGGCAGAGGGTTTAACATCTGACCTCAACAGTCCATGCAGTTTGGGAGATGAGTAGATTAACGTCTAATTCACACCTGAAATGTGGGTGTAGAGATGGGCTTGCTGGCTTTGATGATGGATCTATGAGAAGTGGCTACAATCCCAGTGTTTGCAGAAGCAAAGGATGCTGTTGAGTGTCTCCAATGGAAAAAGGTGTGAGCTGCATGCTAGAGAAACCAATCTTAGGATTAGCTTAGATACTCTCTCCAAAAGACCTCCAGTACTGGTTAGCTGGAGGTGTTACCAGGAGGCTCAGAGTTGAGAAAACTATAGCCAGGAGAGCAACACACCACACACTTAGGAACTGCAAACAAGAGATCCTCAGCAATGAGGGAGGGGACTCTGCAAAGAATCCACAAAGGAGCCCCAAAGAGAAGTCAACTCAGACACCTGCTAAATTTAGAAGGCACACAAACCCTAGACATACAAATCATTACCACTCAAGTAAGAGTTTAGCTGTTTCCTCCCTCCCTCTCCCTCCCAATCCAACTTCAACTTTAGAGGGGTCTGCAGTGGAGCCCAAGGGTGAGAGAGCACCACGGAGAGAGAGGGGATGACCATTCTCCTCTTCCCTGACTGCAGGCCGGTGGCAGGCCCAAGTCCAGGACTGAGGAACCCTCAATTCTAGATCAAGTCTCGAGTTCTTATCATTACCTAGCTTTGGAAGTGTTAGTTACTGACTCAGCATGGTGTTTTGAAATTAAAGTTCTTGTACTGCCTACCAGTGGCCAGCAGAGCCCGGGCAGGATACGGCCCACCAGACAGGTTTGAAGAATGAATGGAGAGAGAACGCAAGGCTGTTTTATGTCATCCCCCCATGAGTGGAGGTTAGTAATCCCAAGTGTTACATTTTCATCATACCAGTGGATCTTGACTCTATGTCATGACTCTAGTTGGTCTGATCACATCAATTCTTCCAAATCTATTTTTTTAAAAACTAGTAATATTTTACCAAAAGTGAGACATCAAGGTAGGCACTGTGGGGATGTGATGGGGAGCAGCTCCTCTTCTGTCTGCCCCCCCCTCCCTGCCCATAAGCCAGCGGTGATGATGCTCAGAGCTCGGCTCCCTCCACATTTCCATATGCCTCCGAGACAGTCCAACTTGGTGGGGATCACCTTAAACTATGAACCTTGTCATTGTTACATGTCCTTCCCAATCCAACCTGCTCCTTTCCTTTCAGTATCTACCACCCCACACACAGCCAACAGAATGATCTTTCTAAACCAGACCACTTGAGTTGCTCTCCTGCCTAAACTTTTCAATAGCTCCAAAATCCATTATATGAATTTCAACCACCCAAACTTAACTTCTCTTGATGGGTCCAGCCCAGGACTCCGGCCTGCTCCAGCACAACTCATCCACATGACTTTAAGACCTCCTGAACAATGTAAAGGGCTCCCCCACCCCCATGCCTTATGCTTGCTGATCCAGAGTCGCTTGGCCTGATCTACCCACCCCCTGTTCCCTAACTGAAAAATGCCTATGTGTCTTCCAATCAGCCCAAATACCATCTCCCCTACAAAATCTTTCCTGTGTTTTCTAGACTGAAGAGTTAAGGGGGTTACATACCTCTGTGTTACCATTCATCAAGTTTTAATCATCTCTCTGCCTAACTATATGCCCTCCCCTGTGCCACCCAACAACCCATGTTCTTTGGCAAAGGCCCTTTGTTTTGCTGTATTCCAGCATAATACAATCATATCTAGGACAAGTACTCATAAATATTGGTTTAACTGAGTTAAGTGTAGAGAACTAATGACTTCAAGGAATTTGCAGTTTAAAATAAGAAATGAGAACTAGGATTTTATCTTATTCATCTCTAAGCCTCAATATAAGTTTGGTGAATAAATGAATACATACATGAATAAAAGATCAGAGAAAAAACAGGGTATCCCTGTCAATGGAGCAGATAAAGACCTCAGAAATTTAATGGACAGAGAAACAGAGCACCCTTTTTTCCCCCTTTTCATTTCTCATTCCAGCACCCTATGCTGCGAAACTTAAAATAAATGAATGCAAGGGGGTTGGAAGTGGGCGAGGTTTTCTTTAAGAAAGTAAAGTTAAAATAAAAAGTCTACCACCCACGAACCCTGCTCCCCTCCCACCAGAATGACTATAGTTTTTGCAGCCCAAATAAGATTGGTGCCGTTTTGAGAATGTTGCCATAGTAACCAACCTCAGCCCTTCCCCCTCATATAAGATAAAATTTAGCAAAAGAAATAAATAACAGCCTCCCGTAGAAACAGTATCAGACCTTTCCATATAAATAGCCTGGTAATGAAATGTTTCAAAACAGAATATTTAGAGAGCCATGTTGTTTTTAAAAAAAAAAATGATTCTACAAAGTTTATTTTTAAATGATGGAAAAAAATTATCACAAAACATCAGCTGGAACACTTGGCTGCCTGCATGGTGCAAGGAGTCACAGTTTCCAAACCGCCGGGACGAGGACCGCAGCCAGAAGACAGGGGCACGGATGTGTATTCCGATGCACCAGCAGCATTCCTCCCAGGAACTCTGAGTCTCCATTCTGGAGAGTTCTTTCAACACAGCACCCAGAGAGATTCCCCCAAACACAACGAGGAAACACTTGAAAAATATTCTCCCTAACAGACCCTCACAGTTCTATTGTCCAGCTTGCAGCATCCAAGCTCCCTGCCCCTTCAAGAATTCTCCAGGCGGGCCCTGTCTAAGTAGCTCAGTGGGTTGAAGCACCATCCCGGTACGCCAAGGTCACGTGTTCCATCTCCAGTCAGAGTTGATCAACCAATGCATAAACAGATGGAACAACAAGCCAATCTCCCTTTCTCTTCCTCTCTCTAAAATCAGTAAGTAAAAATTTAAATTAAAAAAAAAAAAAGAAGAAGAAGAATTCTCTAGGTGGCTTGTTCATCCATAGTAGGGGTCGCACATTTGTTTTGTAAAGGGCCAGTAATTAGTATTTTTTGTCTTTGCAGGTCACACACAGTCTGTCACAACTTCTAGACTGACACTGAAGTGCAAAGGCAGCCTCAGACCATACATAAATGAATGAGCATGGCTGGGTTCCAATGAAACTTTATTTACAAAAACACCCTGCCAGATCTGACGCACAGGCCGTGGTGTGCTGACTTATTCATTAGTGCTTCCGGTACACTCAGATTGTGGGTCTCACCGGCAACACCCCATCACCATCTTTAGCCCAGCAGTAAAGGTAGGCCCGCAACACCGTGCAGAACTCAAAAGGAGAGGAGAGGGATAATGGTATTGATGATCTTAAGATGGTCTCCGGGGATGACGGCGAGGTGCTTCTCTGAGAAACTGTGAACTTTTCTCCTGTGAGGATTTCAATCGCCAAATAGAAAACCATCTGTGAGAGGAGAAGGGTAGGTGCAATGCTCCCTGCAACCTGCTGAATCCTGCTCTACTTTGCATGGATAAAAAGGCCGGCTGGCTGGCCTGGGGCCCAGTGACGCATCTCTACTCAATAAAGCAAATTATTATCGGCCTGGAGCCTGGAGCAATTTCAACCAATTTGCAAAGTTGGAAGATTTTCTTTAGTTCATTTGAATTCTACAAAAAAAGACTTGGATGCAGCTGGTGAAACAGAAAGAGCAGGACTCAGGATTGCTGGTGCATGAATCTCAGCTTCACTAACAGGCTGTGTTACCTGGCGAATCACTACATGGCTGTCTTATCATCTGTTAACAGTCATACCAGTGCCTGTTGCTGGGTTTGTTGAGGATTAAATCCGATAATCTACGGAGAGCGCCCACTACGGAGTACACATTTAACTAATGTCAGTTGCACTCTCTTCAAGGAGGCAGGCAAACCTCCATCTCTGGACTGAATTTCAGCTCTTGTCTCGGGGAGATAGCACTTGGGTCCGTGTTGCTACAGTCCAAAGAATGATTTTATTCTCCTGGCAAACCAGTGTCGAAGGAGCTATGAGCAATGCTTAAACAACTCATTAGCACAGAAACGGTCTAAGAGAGCAACGGCAGGAGACAAGCACCTCACCTCAGTAACTCCTCTCAGAACTCACAAACCTCCTCCTCTCTCTCTCTGTTTCAATGTACGCCTGGGCACCTCTGATTGCATGTTTGTCTCTCCTTCTTTCCTCCTTACCCATTCTGTTTTGATCCCCTACGTCTCCTCCCTCATCTTCTTCTTCAAGTGGCCAGGATATGAGCCAGAAGTATATTTTATTTCATGGTTTCGCATTCCCTCTCAAATGACCTAAATTAGGTTGCTCTTTCTTAATTGTACCTGATTAATCTTTTGGATGAGTCACTCACTGGCCCTGATACCAAAAGATTATCCACCTCATTCAAAAATCTCTTCCCCCCAAAAAACTCATTATTATTAAGCACTAAATAAAGAAAAGGCTTGTTTAATGGCAAAGATTAACCAACTGCAATTAGAAGGACCCAGAGACATCAGAAGAGCTGGACTTCAGGTTTCTACAGACTTTTCCAAGTGAAACAGTCCCTTAAAAGTTATAAGACGCTATAAGATCTCTTACGTGTGCAAATTAGCTGCCACCCTATGCGCAAAACTGTCTTTTCTATCACAGAGATGCTCTGGTGAAGAATGAAAAGAACCCAAAGTTTCTTGGAAAGAGACGCTAGATAACTCTCTCTTTTACTAGCAATTCCACTCTGCAACCTGCTGTCAGGTAGTGACAGGGGTAGGAAATGTTCCTGATTTTTGCTCAGGAGAATGTTTCGTTTTAGTGGTGGGTGAAGAACTGTAAGTGAAACATGAACCACTCAATCCCTTTCCCCTTGCTTCAATTATTCTGCCAAATAACCATGAGACTTCTAGAGATGAGACTCATGCTCAAGTGTGCAGCTGCATATATTTCAGCCACACGAAATAAACAAGGTTAGCCACCATCAAGAAGTTTAAAATGGTTGTGCCAAACATTTTAGGGACCATTCAGAGCATGGACAGGGAAAAGAGGGATTTTAGTGCTTTGAGGTGTGAGCCATATGTCTAGACACATTGGTTTACCAGTTGTTATAAATATTTACTGAGCATCTGCCGTATAAAACACAGACAAGGAGACCTGGCTTCCAGAAATCATGAGTACATAGAGAGCTAGGACTCCATTGGATGGAGGTGGACAAAGAGAGAGCGAAAGAGAGACAAAGTTGATTTGGAGAGTAGAAAATGAAAGATAACCACGTTCCCTCAATCTTCCATCGGGGCATTATATTTATAAAGAAATCAGCGGTGGTGGTGAGGGGAGTTAATCGGGGAAAAAGGAGACATATGTAAAACTTTAGACAATACATTTTTTAAAAAGTAGTAAATGGTAAAATTCAATTCTATTTAGAATCTATTCATGCAGAGCCTAGATTGAGAGATATTTTATTTCTCATTCATCCTTTCATCAAACATTTTTAAGCATCTATTACAAATCAGCACGGAGTTGGGTACTGATTTTGAGAAGCAGAAGTGCTACTTCACAGCATCAGGAGGTCCTTCCTTCCAGGAAACAATAGCTAATAGCTGACATTTATTAAGTGCTCACCATGTGCCAGGGATTTATCTATGCAACTTATAAGAATTAGCTAATTTTGCTCCTCACCATTGCTTTATGAGAATAGCATAAAACAGCAATTACTAGCAGGTATTATATCTCACTAGTGACCTGTTGCAGGAATATTCCTGCAAGACTTCATGCACTGCTGACACCACCACTGCGCGCCTTGCCCCTTATGCCCAACCTACCCCGCCTGCTATCCCTGCTGCCTCCCACTGCCTCTGTGGTCACGCACTGCCACGCACCTTGCTCCTACCCGTCCCTGCACACACTGCCAGTGCTTTTCCCTCCAGCAGCCTCAGCCGCTCTTCAGTCTTCACTCCTCCCTCCCTTCACATATGCAAACTAACCGCCATATTTGCTGGATTAATTTGCATACCCGCTCTGATTGGCTGGTGGGCGTGGCTGGTGGGTGTGACAGAGTTTATTGATTTGCATATTGCTCTATTATTATGCAGGATGGTTTCTCTTCCTTCTCCTTTTTTCTTCACTTTAATGTAAGTGCTTAATCCTCTGCTTTGTCATTACCTTGGTCTACGACCACCTGCCTCCTTCATCCCTAAATTATGAAAACTACTCTAGTTGGACTACCTGACTCCATTCTCTTCTCCAATCCACCCAGCATTATGCTGCATTTCGTCACTTTCAAACACCATTTTTCCACATGTCAGTCCCCTGTTTAAGATGCCACAACACAATAAACAATTTGAAAAGTACTACTGCTATCATTTTTCTCTCCAGCTTTCTTTCTCTATAAAGTGTGATTCCTACAATACATTCTCATTCAAACATCTGCACATTTGGAAGAGCCAAGAAGATTTTGGAGGGCTTTATTTTCTGGAGTTTGAACATGGTTACTTAATTTGTTAAGCATTTTTCTAATAACACCCCAAGTAAGCCTCCTTCCATCTCCTCATGCCTTATTGAAAATTATACAACACTTAAATAAAACTCTTAGCAAGTATATAAGGTCTCCATCATCTAAACATATCCTAAGGAATCTATGAAAATTCTCATAATTATTATCTAAACCATCACCTCCAGTTAAGCAAATCTTCCCTCTGTTCAGTTTGCAAATAATTTATAGAGCATCTACTCTATGCCAGTCACTAGGAGAAAAAAAAAAAAAAAATATATATATATATATATATATATATATATATATATATATATATGACATAATCTATGCCCTCCAAAATTTTCCATTTTGAAGATCTAGCACATATGATAAATAACCCCACCTCTGTAGGTTGACCCATATTCTTTCAATTTACGTGATATGCACTCACCTCTCCCCCTCTTTTCTCAAAACCCAACTCAAATAATGCCTTTTTGGGCCACTCCAGCTCACCCAAACATTCTCTCCCTCTTTGATATTCCTAACGTTTAGCTCTTTATCTCCACTTATAAAGAACTACAAGGACAAGACTGCACAAAGATGGGTATTCTCTGACATTTTGGGGGAGCAGATAATATACTTTCAAGATTTAAGTTGGTAAAAGTCAACATCATATAGATGAGATGAGCCGATCTCAGGAATCTTCCCAGGACAACCACATAAACATGTAAATATACTATAGGCATGTGCTTCTCAAACTCCAGTGTGTGCATAGATCACTGTGTTAAAATGCAGATTCTGACTCAGTAGTAGGTCTGGAGTGGGGTCTGAGAGTCTACGTTTCTAACAAGCTCTCGGGCGCTGAGGCAATGGCTCCTGAGCTACACTCTAAGTAGTAACTCCACAGCAAACATATCTCAAGAGTCCCCAAGAAACAGCTCACTATCTACCAAGCCACCCCAAAGCCCCGCTGCCACAGTTCTCCCCTGCTGCCCTTTCCAGGGTTCTACACTGAGACTTCCACTCAGATGTTATCAGCAGCAACAAATGCACCTCCTCCTCCTTCATCATCTCCGGGCTCAAGGAAAATATCTCATGTTGGCTCTTGTGCATAAAAATATGAGGTACAACATTTTCCTGCTGACATAAAAATCAATTTCCCCAGAGTGGAAACAAGCGCCAGACTTAATCATCCAGCTGTATCCTTTCAGCACACCCATTTCCATTTTTCTCTGATTCTGTACTCACCAACAGCTTTCTGGTCTGAAACGTGTGTCTCAAAAGCAGTCCTGCTATTAAAATCATCCAGGAAGAAGAAACACTTCCAGAATAGTACTCCATAAAAGCAGTAAGAGCTATGACAAAATATAAAAAGAGGAGGAGGAAGAAGAGAAGGAAGAGAAGGAGGAGAAGGAGGAGGAGGAGGAGGAGAAGGAGGAGACAACCAACATTTCCAGAACTCTGAAAGCTAACCAGAGTTGCAAGAAAAATTGTTTATTTTCTAGAAGAACAGTGAGCTCTGTGGCATTTAAACTTGATTTCCATCTCCCTTTCCCCACCTTTTGCAATCTCTGTGAAAGCCAGCACCTGTGAAAACCAGTGCCCACTCGCTATGGGAGAGAGCAGTATGGGCCTGGAGCTCTCCACAAAGCCCCTCCTTCAGAGAATTGTCACTGTTGTCTGGGAGCTCCATGGGAAGTCCCATTTATAGGACTAATCTTTATTTGACCTAACTCAGATATTAAGGGGAGAAATCCCTTATCCCCAGGTTTTCCCAAAAGAAACAGAAATTATGTAACATCACAACCTCTGGAGGTGGTGATACCAACTGAGACAAAAAAAAAAGAGACCAGGGGTAGGGGGTGGGGAGGGGAGGCGGGGGACGGGGCGGGGCGGGGCACAAAAATCTTCTAATAAAAATCTAGGGAATATGAGATATGAGGTCCGTAGTGGAGTTTGAAAAGCTCTGGCATATTCCTGGGGATTCAGAAAGTCATGGGTAAGTGCAGGGCTATGCATATTCTCAGAAAAGACATAAGGAGGCCCTATTCTCTCCCCTATGGCTCTCCAGCAGGAGGTGAAGGCTGAGGCAGAGTTGTAAACTGCTAGAGCATTGAAGGCATACCCCCATTCACACATATATACCTGCAGCCAAAGGGCAGGAGACTTATTAGTTGAAGAAACTTAAGGAAATAGTTGACCAATCATTAACTGACTACTAAGTTAAACAAGCAAAGACTTCAGTACTGTATACAATAGACAATATAGACTTTACAAAATTAATAAAGTCATTAAACCAACAACATTGATGACAATAATTACTATGACAAGTAGTAACTTGCAAATTGGGGTGGGGACAGATAAGATTTCCAGAGATGCCACATTATATATTATTTTTAAAGTTCCACTTATACAACTGCTAAGGGGTTAATATCCAAAATGTATAATGAACTTAGAAAACTCAACACCAAAAGGTTGGCACAGTCTAATTAAAAAGTGGACAGAGGACATAAACACACACCACTCCAAAGAGAACATACAGATGGCCAACAAACATACTAAAGGATGCTCTTCTTCACTAATTATTAGAGAAATGGAAATTAAAACACAAGTATTGATGAGAATGTGAGAAAAGGGAACCCTCATGCACTGTTGGTGGGAATGCAGACTGGTGCACCCACCAGTCTGTGGAAAACAGTAAGGAGTTACCTCAAAAATTAAAAATTGAACAGCCTAGTGATTCCTCCCCTGAGAATATATTTGAAGAAATCCAAAACACTTATTAGAAAGAATAATTGGTTTTAACCTAAAATGGTACACTAATAAATATTCATAGCAGCATTATTTACAACAGCCAAGATTTGGAAGCAGCTCAATTGCCCTTCAGTAGATGAGTAGATTAAAAATCTGTGGTGTATATACATACACACTGGAATACTACTAGACTATAAAAGAAAAGGAAATCAAACCTTTTGTGGTAGAATGGATGGACCTGGAGAGTATTATTGCTAAATAAAATAAGCTACTCTGAATAAGACTAATACTATATAATTTTACTTTTATGTGGAATCTAATGAATAAAATAAACAAACAATATAGGAAAAGACTCATAGAGAACAGATTGACAGCTATTAGTGGGGAGGGGCATAGGGAAGCTGGGTGGAAGAGGTGAAAGGATTAGACAAAAAGAAAATAACCTAATAGACACAAACAACAGTATGGTGATTACTAGAGGGGAAAGGTAGCGGGTGGAAGTAGAAGAGGGTAAAGGGAAATAATGTTAATTGAAAGAGACTCGACTTGGGGTGGTGGATACACATAAAATATATAAATGATGTACTATAGAATTAAACACTTGAAGCCTATACAGTTGTATTAACCAGTGTCACCCCAATAAATTCAATAAATTTTTTTAAGTTCAGTTTTCAGTAATAAAAAAAAATAAGACAAGTAATGAAATAGGAAAAGTATGGTATATAAACAGGGGGGGGAAAGTCAATGGAAATTGTTCCTGAAAAAGTCAAAATGTTGGATTTCCTAGTAACTCCATTTACTGATAAATACCTGCATTATTTATCGGTACACCTGGCACTACACAAACTTTTAAATCATCTGTTTAAAGTATGTTCAAAGAACTAAAGGAAGACTTGCCTAAAAAACTAAAGAAAGATATGAGAATTATGTCTCGCCAAATAGATGGTTATCAACAAGGAGATAGAAATTATAGAAAAGAGTCAACTAGTAATTTTAAATTTCAAAAATACACTCATATAAATGAAAATTTCACTGGAGAGGATCAACAGTACAACTGAGCAGGCAGAAGAAAGAACAACGAATTTGAAGATAGATCAATTGCAATCATCTAATTTGAGGATCAGAGAGAGAAAACAATGAAAAATAAACAAAGCCTAGGAGACCTGTGGGACATGAGCAGCAAACTGACATATGGACAGTTGGGAGTCCCAGCACGAGGGGAGAGAGAAGGGCAGAGTGAATCATTGAAGAAATAATGGCTGAAAACTTCCCAAATGATGGAAAATATTAATCTAAACATTCAAGAAGCTCAATGTACTCCACACAGGATAAACTTAGAGATCCACATCTAGATACATTATAATTAAGCAGTCAAGAGCCAAAACAAACAGAATCTTGAGAGCAGCTAGAGCAAAATGACTCATCACATGCAAGCAGCCTTCAATAACTACTACTGACTTCTCAGAAAACATGGATGCCAGAAGCCAAGAGAAGGACATATTTTCTAAAAAGTTAAAAGAAAAAGACTGTCAGCAAGAATACCAAATCCAGCAGAATTACCCTTCAAATTGAAGGGAAAATTAAGACATCCCCAGAAAACTGAACATGGAGTGGCCCAATCAAAAGCAGACCTGCCCTGCAAGAAGGGAGTCCTTCTGGCAGAAACGGAAGAACATATTAAGTAACTTGAATACCCAGAAAGAAATAAAGACACCAGAAAAAGTAAACACATAGTTAAATATAAAAGACAATATTCATGTATTTTTAATAACTTTTTTTCTATCAGATTTAAATGGCAACTATAAGATGGTATTAGTATGGTTATAACGTTTAAGAGGTGATTTGTATGAGGATAATAGAACAAAGGAGGAGGGAGGGAATAGAGCTAAAATAAGCACAGTTCTTACATACTATTGAAATTAAATTGGTATTAATCTAAACTAGATTTTTAAAGAAAATATGTCAAATTTAATCCCCAGAATAACCACTAAAAAAAATAGTCAAAAAATATGTAACTTAAAAAAGGAGATAATTAAAACGGAACACTAATAAATATATATTTAACACAGCAGAAGACAGTAGTGAAGAAATAGAGAAACAAAAATATACATATAAAGATCTCAAATCAACCTATTCTCCTCCCACCTTAAGAAACTAGAGAAGAATAATGAAAGCTTAAAACAAACAGAAATAAGGAAATAATAAAGCTCAGAGCAGAAATAAATGGAATAGAGACTAGCCAAACAATAAAAACCTGCAAAATCAAAAGTTAGTTCTTTTAAAGATTAATAAAATTGAAAATCCTTCTGCTAAATTGACAAAGAAAAAAAGAAATTGCTAAAAGCAGGAATAAAAGCAAAGACATTGCTACTGACATTACAGAAATATAAGGACTACTATAAACAACTTTATACCAACTAATTAGGTAACCTAGATAAAATTTTAAAAATTCCTAGAAACAAAACCCCAAACTATTGAAACCAAGAAAAATAGAAAATCTAAATAGACCTATAGTAAGACAAGAGATTAGATGAGTAATTTTAAACTTCTCACAAAGAAAACCTCAGGCCCAGGTGCCTTCATTGGTGAAATTTACCAAACACTTAAAGAAGTATTAATACCAATCTTTCAAAATCTTTTGCAAAAATTGGAAGAGTAAGAAATATCTTCCAATTTATTCTATGTGTTCAGTTTCATCCCATGTATTTTTTTAATATATTTTATTGATATTTTACAGAGAGGAAGGAAGAGAGATAGAGAGCTAGAAACATCGATAAGAGAGTAACATCGACCAGCTGCCTCTTGCACAACCCCTACTGGGGATGTGCCCGCAACCAAGGTACATGCCCTTGACCGGAATCGAACCCGGGACCTTTCAGTGCACGGACCGACGCTCTACCACTGAGCCAAACCGGTTTCGGCTCACCCCATGTATTAATCAGAGTTCTCCAGAGAAATATAATCAATAGGAGATAGATGCAAATAGGGAAGGGGAGAGGGAGAGGGAGGAGAAGGAGGAGGGGAAGAGGGGAGGGGAAAGGAGGAAGGAGGAAAGGGGAGGGATGAGGGCGAGGTAGAAGGGGGGAAGGGGGAAGGGAGAAGGAGAGGGAAGGAAAGCAGTTGTGAAGGAAGAAAGAGTTGTAAAGAAATTTGACCGCTCATTCATTGGTTGTGGGATTATAAAATGATGCTACACTAGAAAATAGTTCAGCAGTTCTTCAAAATGTTAGAGATACAATTATGTCACTCTTAAGTTTAAACTCAAGAGAAATGAAAACATATGTCCACACAAACACTTTTATACAAATGTTCACAGCAGCATTATTCATTATAGTCAAACAAAATATTGGGATATTATGTGACAATTAAAAGGATAAAAAGTTTGAATCATGCTACAACACAGAATAGTATGTGGTAAGAAGAAGGAAGGAAGGAAGGAAGGAAGGAAGGAAGGAAGGAAGGAAGGAAGCCAAAAGATCACATATTGTATGAATCCATTTATTTGAAATGTCCAGAATAGGCAAATACATAGACAGAAACAGATTATGGTAACCAAGGGCTGTGGGAAGCAGGAAAATAGACAGTCACTACTCATAAGTACATGGTTTCTTTGGAGGAGGATTAAAACGTTCTAAAAATAGTCTGGATGATTGCCCAACTCTGTGAATATACTAAAATCTAATGGCATGTACACTTTAAAAGGGTGCCTTTTATGGTATGTAAATTATATTTCAATAAAGCTGGGGTTTTTTTTTTAAAAGACAGTCCAACTCCTCATTAAGAACACATTGAGTTCAGTCATTCTGTCTAAAACGTATTCCTTTAAAAGTAATCAATTTGACATTATGCTTCATCAGTTTTTTGCTAGACTGGTTAAGAAGTCAATTGCTTTCTTTCTTAAAGAAAATTTTTTAAAAAAAAATACATTTCTGAACCTTTAAGAATTAAAACCAGAGCATACAGATGCCTAACCTGAAATAGTAAGACAATCAGCCTCATTCACTGCAATCAATGAAATCCTATATAATAAAACCCTAACATGCAAATTGACTGAATGACTGAACAACCGGCAGAACAACCGGGGTCACTATGATGCTCACTAACCACCAGGGGGCAGACACTGAATACAGGAGCTGCCCCCTGGTGGTCAGTGCGCTCCCACAGGGAGAGTGCTGCTCAGCCCGAAGTCAGGCTCATGGCTGGCTGGACCCTCTCCCACCTCCGCTACAGGTGGGTGGTAAAGAGCAAGGGGTCCCGGACTGCAAGAGCCCTGGACTGCAAGAGTGATGTCTGACTGCCAGGGGGATGGGGCTAAGCCGGCAGGTGGACATCACCTGAGGGATCCTGGACTGTGAGAGGGCCCAGGCTGGGCTGAGGGACCGCCCCCTACCCCTAGTGCACGAATTTTGTGCATCGGGCCTTTAGTCTCTAAATAAAAGAATGACTAAAAGAGATTAATTACAATACCTCTCAACAACACAGGTATTATCTGCTATTCCACCAGATGAATCCATTTTGAATCTTCAACTAACTTTAAAACTCACTGTGATTGTGAACTAGGTATTTTCATTTTTTGAAATTTCCCTCTGTAATGGTAATTCTTACTCATTTTACATATTCAACAACATATGAAATCCCTTCAGTAACTTTTCAGTACGCTTATCTCCAGGTGATTATTATAAATAAAGCAGGAAGGAAATACCAGAGAATGCGGGAATATAGAGCATGGTTGTGTTAGGTAAATAGTTTCAGGGACTTTATAGGGATGACCAGAAATCTAGGAACCCAAGAGATTTGAGGATCCCAGTTTCTCCATTGAAGAATGATGCTGGGAGTGACTTTATTGCTCAACAGAACCAACTAATATCTACGCCATCTTTCTAACACGTGGGAGTGAGACACTGTCCAGGCAGCTCCTCGCTGGTTTCAGGAAAGGAGTAGAACATCTTGATGTTCATTTTTAACAAGTATAAAACTAGGCTCGGGCAAGACTGGCAGAGCAGAGAAGCAGCTCAGGCATTCCGGCTTCAAAGCTTATTGACATTCAAGTCTTATTTCTGGATTGTACACTTGTTGAAACATCTCCTATTATTTATAAAATGTCTTCCCCCATCTTGTGCTCATGATGACTCATCAAGTACCTGCTTGTGGATCCTCCATAGCTGCGTTCTCCATGAAATTTCGTAGTTAACTACTCTATCAGACTCTAAAGCAAGACTCTTGTACAACTTGGAGCAAAGAATTGCTACCTCACCTTAGACAATCATCCTTAGACTATAAAGGGTTCCATCCTAAAATGCGTGCTGTTCAGCAGCCAGCTAGGTGCTTGTACCCTTTCTTTGGTACAAGCGTTGGCACTCTGCAACTTCTCACTGTGCAAAGTGTTTCATTTTACACCGTCTAATAAAATCGTGGACTTCTCCTACCACTTTTATCCACTGGTTTGACTTTTTCACTTCAGGGGCCTGGGAAACTTTTGACGAGGCATGACTCATAGGTCAAGATGAGAAGTACTTGCTGGTAGGTCAAATGTCCCCCTAACTTCTGAGTCATCATCCAACTCCCTCCTCTGTGCACTTGCGCATGTCTACTCTCCCACTCACACGGAGGTGTCTTTGAATTTCCTTAATCTTCAAAGGCATTCTTGAAGATGTTTTAAACATACAAAAAAGAAAGCAAAATACATGGAGGGGAAGGGAGTGGAGTGGAGGGGAGAGGAGGGAAGGAGATGAAAGATGGTAGATGGATGGGTGAAATAACAAGAAAACGAAGGAAACCACCCACCTCTCCCCAAGCCCTCCTGGATTTGCCTAAGTTCCTGTCCCTGGAACTGGAAATGGATCAGCTTTTCTGAACCTCATGAACTGCTAGGAAAAAAATCAAGACTGGAAGAAGCAAGGGGGAATGAGCACAGAAAGTAAACAGCACTCTCCTGTATATCACTGCAGCTATCGGTATACAGCAAAAATAAACAGCAAAAACATTATTCCATTAGACCAGAAAGCTTGGGTCCCTCCAGTTCCCAATCATCTGATGTTGAAAGTCACCCTAAAGGCTTCAGCTCTCAGCCTCACCAACCACAACCTGGATATAACAACTCTGAGCGGCACCATCGCCCTCTCTGCCACCCATTGCATGCTGGGATTTGGGTCCTCATAGTCTCCTCTGAATCAGGACAGAGTCAATTCTCTCTGATGATGTATCTTACTCCCACACCTGAAAGGGGAAGAAAGGAGTGTGTTTACATGGTCAGGCATGCATGCCTGTGGAGAGGGCAGGAGGGAGAGGACTAGCAAATGTCTGGGAAGAACAGGTATGGGTGTGTGGCTGGGAAAATGCTAGCCAGAGGAACTGCAGGCTTAGCTCTCTCTCCAGGGGATGAGCTCTAACATCAGGAAGTGCTCCCTGCCACTACATGGGAAACTTTATGCAGACATGTGATCTTGGAAAGAACTCTGTCCCAGCTCTACATTTACTGTCTCTACAGTTGGTTGCTGACTTGAATCCTTTGTTCCACTTGCTTTCACACACCTAAAATCATAATAATCCTCTATTTGTGATATTGTATTGTTGCTAAGTAACCACCATTGCTGTCATAAATAAGGTTATGGATTTTGGGGGAGGGGGAGGAGGTTTGCCTATTGGTTTCTATGAGTTCCTACCTGGTGAGGAGATAGTCTCTCTCATGAGAAGGATGAAGGTGGCCTGTGGAGCCATGTCAATTTCCCAGAGTAAATTTCACGTCAATGACAAATTACAGAGGCGCTTTGCTCTCCCACCTGCCTCTCCCCTCCCCTCCCCTCATTCCCTTGGGAGCAGTTTGTCCACGAGTCAGAGAACGTCCAATGTCTGGCTGTTCTGACTGCACTTTCTATTCTGGCATTTGACTGAATGTCACCTAATGAATACCTGATGGCATTCATTAAGATAATGAGTGGAGCCCTGTGCCAAACGTAACAACGACTAAAAAGATGAGAAAAGCCCTCAAGAAACTTATAGCTTAGGAGGTAAAACAAGACAAGTATTAAAAGTAGTAAGTACAGTGCAAAGCAGAACTAAAGATCACTGGTAAAAATCAACACTAGAAACAGAAGTCAGAAGGGAAGGGTGGTCAGGTCACTGGCAGTAAGGAAAGATTAGCCAAGACATCCTGAAGATGTTCATGGACACTGAAAACTATTCCACATTTGGAGAGAGAGCATGAAGGGGTGCTCTTAGAGAGAGGAACACAGGTGAGACAAAATGAAATTCAGGGCATAGTGAGGAGCCTGGATTTTGTGAGCGAGAGCCAAGAGGATTTCCCACTAGGAAGGAACAAAAACAGAGCTCAATTTTATGATTGTGGTATCAAGGAGTGTATCACACAGATCCTCAGAGGAACCTGCCTCACTTGAGTTTGATGTTTTTTTCAAGAGTTATGTATACTGCCGAAACTGATTTGGTTCAGTGGATAGAATGTCAGCCTGCAGACTTAAAGGTCCCAAGTTCAATTCTGGTCAAGGGCATATACCTTTGGTTCGGGCACATCCCCAGTGGGGGGTGTGCAGGAGGCAGCTGATCAATGATTCTCTCTCATTGATGCTTCTAACTCTTTATCCGTCTCTCTTCCTCTCTGTAAAAAATCAATAAAATATATGTTTTTTTAAAAAAAAAGAGTTACGTACTTGTACTATTTTTGGCCACCAGAAGTTTATTTTTACAGTATTTTACTTCTTTTTATTTTCTCTATGTGGTCTCCCAACTAAGCCAATCCACTTGTCACAATTATGAGTCTACAGCTAATAGATTTAACATTAGGGAGTGTGGCTTTGAAGACTGGAAATCTTTTTCTGAGCAAAATTATTTCCTCCATTTACCGATGAAGTCCAACACAAGTGCAGTTTCACCCGCAGGGTCTTCTGTTAAAATACAAATACTTCTGCAGATGTAACATCTGAAGTCCATTGTCAAATACCTTGGAAAACTTAATAAGCATTAAATCTGAGTTGAACAGAGCCAGGGTTGAGGACTAGACATACCTGGGTCCGGGTCCCAGTCCTAACACTCACTCCCTGTGGGAGGAAAACGGTCTGAGCATGTGCTTTTCATTATTTGAAAAATAAGCCAATAAGCACGTCCACTCAGATTGATTCTCTACCCCAAGGCTCAAACGGGATAGCTCCTTGGTGAAATAAATGCCTGACAAGCAGTGAGCATTCAATAAATTCTGGGAGGCACTCAACAGAAAGCACTTGGTTCCTTTTCTCTTCACCTCTCCAGTTCCCAGCAGAACGTCTGGCATACATACAGTAGGTGCTCGGTGCCTGATGTTGTTATGTTGCCAAAAAAGGAAGCAGTTAGACACCGACTTTGAACTTCCTCCTCTACTGGATACGTGAGCTTGAGTGGTTCCTTAGCCTCTCTGAGCAGCAGGAAAATGAAGAAAATTACCCCTTCATGGTTATTATAAAGAGAAACAAGAATGTTGTCGGCATATAAATAAAGGCCAGGGTTCTGGGCTTTACCAGCATGAAATCACTGGCTCTCCAGCCTGTTTCCTCCCTGGAAGGGAGGGCCTTCACTCCCTCTGTCCTTTTAACAAATCTAGCTGGCCCCCTGTACATCCAGGTGACAAAAATAAACCCTATCTGCTATTATAAATTATTCATAAAAGCAAAGACAGCAGTTTTGGATTAAAAAAAAAATCAAAAGACTTAACCATTTTGGTGTTTGTGTTCAGGCCCCTGAGCACTGACACTGGCTGGGAGAGACCAGGGAGGAACTCGTCCTGGGCGGAGAGCTCAGATGGACGTGGAAGGAGAGGGAATAGGATATATTTTTCTTTTTGTAAAGAAGCCTGCATTAAAAAATATTTTTTTTTTATTCACAGCAGGGCTTTGCCTATCCACCAGATGAAATGAAAACTGATGTTTATCCTTGAGAGGAGAGTAAAATTTCTGACTGGTCTAATCTTACTTTGCCGGCTCATGGAACTGAATGGGTCTTCTTCCCAAATCCGCACCCATGTCTCCCTTTCTATGTCCAACTTCAGTTACTTGTCCTGTAAGTCTGTGTTTTCAGCTGTGTTTCCACCAACTCCTTCACAAAGAGAATAAGTTAAGAAAAAAAAAACACCTCCGAGCAGCTGGGCTGTGGATCACCTGCTTGTTTATCCATCGCTGTCATTGAAAACTACAGGTTGACACACACCGGATGACTGTACTATTGTACCGAATGCGTATTGAGTGCTATTTTGCCAAGGTGCTTTAAAAAGATAATTTCACTCTGTATGCCTTTTCCCTCATTTTATTTATGTTTTTAACATAATAGGTTCTGGTCTGTGTACATCTCCAGCAAATCCGTGTCTTTGTTTTCCAGCTGTGCTTGGGGGAAGCGAATGCTGACTCACGTAGGGCCTGACACCTCCATTGAGCCTGACAGCACTTTCCTTACCTGCCTGACAATCATCAGTGCGGCTGCTGGTGGTGGAATGAGTACAGAGAAAACCCTGGGTGGGGAGAGAGCAGGTTCCTGGCCAGCGAGGAGCCACCTGGAGTCGGGAATTGTTGAGGCAACCTGCCGGCTTGCGAGCTTCCTGGACAAGGATCCAAAGAGAAACAGCCGTGGCACCGTGATTGGTAGCAACCCAGTACTGTCCCCATTAGGAACCATGGGGGAAATGCCACACCCTTCAAGGCCAGACAAGGGCAGCCTTCATAAGCACGCGGCCAGGCAGATGAACAGGAAAACCTGCTGTCAGCTTTTCTGAGCACAAACACCGAGATGTGCTCACAGTCCCGCTTGCTGTCAGGTGGGCACAATCTCTTAGAATGGGATAACTGAAAATACCTCTCCAAGGTTCTCGTTTTCAAGATGAGAAAACTGAGGCTAAGACAGGTGAAGGGACTCTCTTCAGTTCACAGAGGTCAGTCAGGACTCAGTCCCGGGTTGGAGGGAGCTGGACCGAGCATGAGGGGACCGTTGCTGCGATGCGCGGCGCTAACACAGGCAGGACTTGAGTCACAGTGAGGGGAGAGGGCGTTTCGTTTCCTCTTCTCGACTTCATCTGTTATGTTACAGTGGTAAGCAAGAGATGGGCAGACTCCCTCTCCTAGTACACACCCATCGTTCCTTTGCTTTCTGACTTACCAGCTGAAGCCCCCCCGCTCCCCTGAAGGACAGGTGAAGGCTGCCTGGAGGAGACAGGGGGGGGGGATGAAAACAATGGGAGAGCACCCTGGGAAAGTGCTCTGGCCAGGTGGCTTGGCTAGTCGGAGCATCGTCCCAGACACCAAAAGGTTGCAGGTTTAGTTTCTAGTCAGGGCACATACCTAGGTTCTGGGTTCAATTCCCAGTCGGGGCACATATGGGAGACATCCAGTTGATGTTTCTCGCTCCCATTGATGTTTCTCTCTCTCTCTCTCTCTCTCTCTCTCTCTCTCTCTCTCTCTCTCTCTTCCTTCTTCTCTCTCAATAAAAGCATATTCATGAGTAAGGATTTTTTAAAAAACACATGGAAGGAGCAGTACTAGGGGCTCTCACTGATTGTGAGCACATGCCAAATGACTTACAACTTGCGTTTTGTTCTCACAAGAGCTCTCTGAGAAAAGTATTGTTTTCCATCATTTTGCAAATGAAGAAATTGAGTGCATCCCAAAGTGATGGCGTCAGGCTTTGAATCAGGCATAGCTGATTCCAAAGTCAGTAGTACACGAGACTGGGAACAGTCAGGCGCTGCATCTTTGCATCTGTGTGCAGGATGGAGATTAGGACAGATGCTCTCCCGACGCAGGAGGAGGTTATGGCCAGATAAACCACTACAAGTTGAAAATATCGTCAAAAATGCATTTACTCTACCTAACCTATGATGTTCGATAGGTTCTGAGATTAAACGTGCTCAGACACTTACAAGAGCCCACAGTCAGCCAAAATCATCTAATACAAAGCTCATTTTATAACAAAGTGTTGACTATCTCACGCAATTTATTTTCTATTATTTATTTTTTAAGTATTTTTATTGATTTCCTAGAAGGAGAGGGAGAGAGAAATAGAAACATCCACGATGAGAGAGAATCATCGATCGGCTGCCTCCTGCACGCCCCACACTGGGGATGGAGCCCACAACCCGGCCATGTGCTCTGACCAGGAATCAAACCCTGACCTCCTGGATCATCGGCCGATGCTCAACCTCTGAGCCACACCAGCCGTGCCTCATGCAATGCATTGACTACTGTACTGGAAGTGAGAAACAGGCGGCTGTATGGGTGCTCACCACTAGCACAAAGCAGAAATCACACTGGCATTTTGTGGGCAGGGCAGGATGCAAAACACAAAAAATGCTGGCAACACAGGACACTGGAGAATACAAGCTGTTTTTCCTTGTGATTGCATCACTGCCATTGCTCAACATCACCATGGGTATTGTACTGCGTATCACTAGCTCAGGTAAAAGATCAAAATTCAAAATTCAAAGTACGATTTCTTCTGAAAAGGTATCGCTTTCATACCATCGTAAAGTCAAATAATCATAAGTCAAACCATCATGATTTGAAGACCATCTGAAATAGGTTTGCCCTTCTCCTCACCAAGCCTGACACTGTCCAGGCCAGGAGCCCAGCTGGGACCAAGAAGTGGGCTGAAAACTGTATTAAATCCCAAAGAGTTCTCTTTCCACCACACACACCCACTGTCACCACCAGCCTATTTGGCAGAAGGCACGGGAGCAGGCGGCACCTGCTTCTCTACCCTGAGCCCCAGGAAGAAGCAGCGTATCCAGGAAGAGCACAAATGCAGGAACTATGCCAACTCCATCCGGGGTCACTGGAACAGCCTGCTGGGTGCTAAGAATTTGTTCTGCTTCATGAAGAGAGATGCCTTTCGCTTCTGAGTCCCAGGTCTATCTGCAAAGACCCGAACCACTGTGTACCGTGCAGCACTGAAAGAAAGCATATTGGTTTCCAAATACTGGTTTTCAAATGCTAGCACGTCTTTCTAATAGAAAATGTTTCAAAAACCTTCACCCGAGAACTGCTTTCTTGTAGGTTTGGATGCCTGGAAAAAAATATATATATATATATATATATAATGATCAAAAGCTACTAGGAATCAGAAACCTCCAAATGAACTATGTGTTTTATCATAATAGTAGCATGGAGGTTCCTTTGGAACAAAGAAATATTACACGTATGCATGAGCTACATAACTTAAGCAGTTTTCAGAATACACTGCAAGTGCAGCTGGGTTTACGGGCCCCTGGAATGGGCCAGCAGCTCCCGGGACAGCTGCCCTCCAGGAGCCGCCACTGGACTTGTCCCCCAGAACCTCTAGGCCAGCACTTCTCCAGCTTTCCTGCGCTCATCAACCATCTGAGGACGCTTAAAATGCAGACCCTAACTACATAGGCCGGGGCCAGCCCTGAGCGTCTGCATTCCTTGCAGGTGCTGGTGCAGCCGCTGGGTCGGGCACACTGTGAATGGCACCGTCCTGGCACGCATACCAGCCCAACTCAGCCCGACGCTCACCCACCTACCTGCCCACTCATCTGCACTTCCCCATTCATCATGCATACAGTCTCTTGCAACCATGTTTCCTGAGGGGTGCATATGGGTATGTGTGTGTGTGAATGTAAAGGTAAATCTTGTCTCTTGGTCTGCTCTTGCTCCCACTGCACTTACAGCCAAGAATGTGTCCCACAGCCTGTTAAGCTCTCTGCCTATAGTGGCTTCAGGCTGTTTTACACACATCTGGGTTGATATCAGTGGTTGGTCATAATCTCCTTGAAGGTAAGGATGATATAGTGCATATTCTCCACAGCAACCAGTACCTGCTCAATAGATACTTACTGGTTGGTAAGTTACCTAAATGAGAAATATATGCATCCTGACGTGGATATCTATGTGTAATCCATTCAGCATATCATTGAGAAAAGTATATGTAATGATTCATTGCTAAATATTTATTTCAGAAAGAATGGCAGGTGTCGTTTAGTGAGCGCCTGTTAGGCGTCAGGCACTAGGCTAAGTGCTCTGTGCATTATCTCATTTAACTATCACAGAGGCTCTTAGGAGGGAGACTTCCAAAGCCCATACTGAACAGACCGCTGCCTCTCATTACGGGCTGTGTACCAAGACTCAGGTAAAATCCAGTAGAAGATCACGGAACTTTGCAGGCAGTGCAGGCACAAACAATGAGGCTGAACTATAACAAGTACAACAATGAAGGTCAAAGCAAAGTGCTGTGGGAAGAGAGAGACAATGACCTGGGAATGTTGATAAGAGCCTAAAAACTGCTATTTTGTTTAAAAGACCCAAGCAGAGAAAAGGAGAAGGGCGTAGGGCGGCACTAGACTGCATGTGCAAAGCACGGGGGTGTGGAAGAACCTGGTGAGTCTGAGGAGCCCCAGAAGCTTGGCGTAGATGGAACCCACATGGCACACGGCACGCCGTGGGAGAGAAGGGCATGGGGCGGTGCTTCTCTCTGGGGAGGGGAGGTGGCTAGGTATGAAAGAAGTGCACCCCTATGTTCACTGCAGCATTACTCACAGGGGCCAGGACATGGAAACAACCTAAATGTCCTTCGATAGATGATTGGATAAAGATGTGGTACATGTATACAATAGAATACTACTTAGCCACGGGGAAAGATGAAATGCTGCCATTTGTGACAACATGGTGCAGCTTGAGAATATCTCGCTAAGTGAAATAAGTCAGGCAGAAAAAGTCAAGAGCCATGTGATATCACTCACACGTGGGATATAAGACTGAAGGCAAGAAATGAACAAACAATAAAAACAAACAAAAAACTCATAGACACAGAAAACAGTATGTTGATTAGCAGAGGGAAAGGGGTATGGGGGTGGTAGAGGGTAAAGGAAGCTCAATATAGGGTGATGGGAGAAGATTTGAGTCTGGGGAGAGGGCACCCAATGCCAGCTTTACCATAGGTGATGTACCATCAAATTGTATACTTGAAACCTATAGCATTTTATTAGCCAATATCTCCCCAATTTAATTTTTAAAAGAAGTGGTCCCAGAACACCCAGGGAGCTTTCTCAGACTGCACGTCCCCATTCCAAGAATGTGTAATGTCTCCCTTCCCCATCACCACAAGCTTATCAGAATGTCCCGGGGAAGAGGGCCCGGGAATGAGAGTTTGAGGCGCTCCCTTGGTGATTCCGAGATGACTCAGTGGGTAAGAGCCGCTGCTGAAGAGGTCAACGAGCTCAGGATCTGGGGCTTCTCCCCTAGGCAGCGGAGGCAAGACGACCTTAAAACCAGACAGAATGGGATCTATTTTTAAAAGATATACATTGAAGAGAAGAAAATATGGAGACAGGGAGAACATAAGCCTGCCAAAATAGCAATAATGAAGATAATAATAGCTTATGCTTATCGATGTCCCAGGCACTGTTCTAATTTAATAGAGTAACCGACAGATGTGAAAGCCCGATTCGAAGTAATATCAGGAGGAACAGAGAGAAGGGATGGCTTTAAGGGAAATCTCTAATTGGGTAGGATGTGTGCTCAGTGTTATAAAGACTGATATTTTGTCCCCGTCCCTCTCAGCACTTAATAATGATAGGATACACATCTGAGGTGCATTCTGATGGGAGGAGTTTGGGAGACGGGGAAGTGTCCAGGGTGAGGGAAGTTTTAGTTTACTTGAAACCACGTTAAGTTTAAAAATTAAAAGGGGGAAAGTATTTCCAGAGCCAGCAGCCGTGAGGATGCTAAAGCCATGGCCAAAAATGAAGCAAGGGGCTCTCTTGCTTTCAAGAGCAAGAGTCCCAGACATTTCCCAGGTTTGTTGAGCTCAGTAGGTAGAGACGAGGGGGTGAGGGGGGGTGCGGGCAGAAAGGAGGGGCTGTGCTGCTTGCTCCGAAGCCGGCCCGCTGTAGCTTCTGAAAAGCCAGACCAGGTTCTGTCTCATCAGGCAGCCCTGACAATGGTATAGCATGACTTAGAGTTGAATTAATAAAAGAATAAATGGCAAAAGTTCAGAGAGAGTCAACATACTTCCATGAGGTGAATGGCAAGTTCTCTTCAAACAGACGGACTGATGTACCAATTCATTCATCCCCCATTCATTGAGTGGATGCTATGTGCCAGACAAAACATTAAGGGCTGAGGCAAGCAGATACAGGAAACACTTTTTTAAAGGGGAAAAAAAATTAAGACTCTGAAGCTACCAAGCAAGTTTGCCCCTGAGACATTTAATATTAAGGTCTTACATTTTCTCAGACAGCTAAGCAGACTTCCTGGTAAAGGCAAAGCAGAAAGCAAGTGCCCTCGAGGTTACCTCCTGACCTCTCACTGAGTGCGAGCTCCTGACTACGGATCACTGCTTCCGTCCGCATGGAGCAGGCACTTAAGAAATGTCTCATTTGTTGAAAAATAACAGTTTCTCTCACCCATGCTGCCTGTCTGGGGTTTGGCTGCGGCTCTCTGGGACCCAGGCTGGCAATGGAGAATGTGGCAGAGAGAATAAAAAGATCCCCGAAAGGGTTTGCTTTGGCAAATAACCATTGTAGTCCAGAAGCAGCACACATCACTTCCAATCACAACATATTGTCCAGAACTAATTAGGGGCCCCACCCAGGCATAAGGAAGCCAGGAAAAACAACCACCATGCTCCCTGGATGTAGACAGCCAGATTATCTGGTTAACAGCACCGATGACTACCGCAGACACATGGCAGAGTTGGCCCTGTTTTAATTGACCATAATCCCGGAGATTGAGCTCATGCATCAGCCTTCATCAGACAGTCTAACCTGCTTATGGTCAATACACAGTCTGAAATTGTTGCCGAATTGTGCTCCTGAAGCAATGGTGTGCTATCCAAAGATGAAGTGATAAAGCAGGGGGGTGGATCTAATAACACATGAAACTGACTTAAAGGGATTAAACAGTAACACCCCTGAGCTACTCCTTACTTAGTGCTGTCTGGAGGCCCTTTAATGGGATTACACGGAAGAGTTATAGGGTTTCACAAACAGTGAGATCCATTCTAAGCCCCATTCTGGCCACGAATTGACAAAAGGGGTTTGATACACCACCCCCGTCACTCCCACCCAAACACACAGCCTACAAAAGCCAGCTTCTCCCCCAAAATAATTTCCTGACCAACCTCAGAAGAAAATGAACACAAAATACTCTAAGAAAGAGCAAAAAAAAAAAAATCAAAGAACATTGAGCAGGTTTTTTAGTGCTGAAGATGGACACATGAGAAGGAAAATGGTATAAGATTTGGTGAAAGGTAGCCAGTGCATGATAAATATTTTATATTAATAAATATTTCTCCCTAACACCTTATCTCAATTTACGTTAAAATCGGCCAACATTGAACATCTAACTTTGAATGTCAGGTGGTTTCTTTATATAAATTGCACTTGTATCTCCTGAATTCAACGTATAAAACTGAAAAATATTTAGGTTGGTTAAGATTTTCCATCTCTGTTTCCATGTTAAAAAAAGAAAATAGTATGCATCCCACAATACCTTTTTATTCTTGTTATAACCCTTTCTTATTTATGAGATAACTGACTCAGATTAAGATCATTGGGTCATTCTTTAACAAATTAGTGTTCGTGTGATTTATAGCACATTATGCATTCCTATAACTTGTTTCGACCACACACATATTTGTAAGATTTTATGCTGTAATGGTAAAATTTGTTTTAGTGATAAAGGAAAGAAATGTTTGGAAACTTGACAAAGAGAAACTAAGAAGTGCAAAGAAAAAGAAAGACTAAGAATTGTGCAAAGAGAGACTAAGAATTTTGCAAAGCCTGTCAGGAGGAACTGAACTCTGTCATATGAATCCCTTTGACATTGAGAGAGATGAAGACTTCGTCTAAGGACTGTGACTCACCTTCCAGATCCATCCGCCTGTGCAGGACAAGAGCACATACAGGAGTTGGGACCAAGTCACCCTGGTGATTGAGCTCGGGTTCCATAGTAAAGAGAACTGCAGACTGATCTCAGAATTAACTGTCCCTCCTTCACCATCTGGGTTGAAGAGCTCTATAAAATAATTCATAATTTCTGGATGCCCTGGCAAAGCCAGGTAGGGAACAATCCTTAAAGTACCTGTTTGTTCTTGCTTTGTTATAGATTTTGCTTTGTTTTGTACTTCCCACAATAGTAACACTCTACAGATGAAAATTCTGAATATTAGGGAAGCTGAATTCAAGATCCCACATCTCTTAAGTGGTGGATCCCAGGAAGACCCCCTTCACTTCCCATTCTCCCAAGCTTCTGCACTGCAGGAGAACCAGTCTATTGCATAAAGAGGCAATCCTATCTAATAAAGAGGAAATATGCTAATTGACCCATGCTGTCACTAAGATGGCGGCTCCCATAGCCAATGAGGAGGGGATATGCTAATTGACTGCTCCTCCCTCCAAGATGGTGGTGCCCACACCCACAAAATGATGGTGCCCAGTCCCCTCAATCCTCCAGCCCCCAGGACTGGCCCAATGAACAGGCAATCCTCAGATGGTGGCTGCCCAGCTGCCCAGGGTTGCCCAAGGCTCAGGTAACCAGAGCTGGCCAAGGATTGGGCTGCCAGCAGAGGCAGCAGCAGAGGTGTTATGAGAGAGTCGCCTTTCCCTTCCGCCCCTGAGGGCTCCTGGACTGTGAGAGGGGGCAGGCCGGGCTAATTCATGCAACAGGCCTCTAGTTCATAATAATGGTTAATAGTGTAAGGTCCAGGCAGGTAGACTTGGATATGAACCCAGTTCCAAGTCTTTGAGTTGAAATTTGAGTTACAGCTACAACTTGCTGTAAAATGGAGATAAGCCTCCTATCAGATAGTTTTTATGACGAATAAATAAGATGATAATGCTTAGGACAGACTTGGTATATCATAAGCATTCAATTAATGTTGGCTACTTCATAATCATCTGGGTTCTATATCCCATAAAGGTGAGAGGTATTCAACTATAATAAAGGTTATTTATATACAACCTCTTAAGCAGTTTCACATATATTTCCCTGGAATCTTAATGGATAGTAAAATACAAAGGCAAAACGACCTTTGAAGAAGGCCTGTTCTTTCAATTTTGAAGTGAAGATACTGAGCCTATAGTGTAATCATTGTACATAAAATCTGATACCTTAATACATGAAAGACTCCTATCAAAGCCCTTATCATGTATTAATTCGTTTAATCCTCCCTCACAATAACCCTATGTGGTAGATGTTATTAGTATCTCTATTTTACAAATAAGGACATAAAGTCCAAGAGAGCTTAAATAACTTGCTGAAGTCCATACACCTAGGAAGAGGTAGAGTCAAGATTTAAATACAGGAAATCTAACCTCAAAGTCTGTGCTGTGCCCATTAAGCTACACTGCCTTTGTGCAATATTAATTAGGTGTACAGTCGTATTTTTTGAAATAACAACATAGGATTTCACACCTACATACCATGAAAGATTGCTGGCTCACAAGTCATTGACACATGATGAATGGAAGCACGGTAAGTATAAGTTGTGAGAACAGTCAAGAATGTGAGGTGTGAAAAATGATCAAGAATTCAATATAGCAGCCCTACCCAGTTTGAGTTAGTGAGTAGAGCATCGGCCTGTGGACTGAAGGTCCCCAGGTTTGATTCTGGTCAAGGGCACAGGCCCAGGTTGCAAGCTCAATCCCCAGTGGGGGGTATGCAAGAAGCGGCTAATCAATGATTGCATCTCATCATTAATGTTTCTATCTCTCCCTCCCTCTCCCTTCCTCTCTGAAATTAATTAATTAATTAAATTTTTAAAAATTCAACATAACAGAGCCTCAAACAATGACACTGTGAAAGAAGCCAGGGACACAATTTGACAGGCAACCACAAGGAAGGGAGCCACTCCTTTGAAGCAAAGTAAATAGACGAATAATGATACTAATAGGCTGGACCCACCCACATAAAAACATGTAGGCCTAGCTGGCATGGCTCAGTGGTTGATCATCGACCTATGAACTAAGAGGTCACGGCTTGATTCCCAGTCGGGGCACATGTCTGGGTTGCAGGCTTGATTCCCAGTGTGGGGCATGCAGGGGGCAGCCAAACGATGATTCTCTCTCATCATTGATGTTTGTCTCTCTCCCTATCTTTCTTCCTCTTCTTCTCCCTCTCCCTCTCCCTTCCTCTCTGAAATCAACTTAAAAAAAATTTTTTTTTTCGGGGGAACAGACTTAAGGGGACCCAGCTACAGTGCTCATGAGTGACTCTGCCGGTGGACAGGTCTCATCAGCATTCTCTTTCAAGATTAGCCCAAACCAATAAAGGACCATTGTATATGGGCCCACATAAGTGAAGAGGCTGAAAACCAATGCCTGACTTGGCCTTTGATTCATTACTTGGCTTTGTATGTGTTACAGCGGATCGGTAAGGATGAACACAATGCCCATATTCCCAGGGCAGATTCAGGTCAAGGGGAAAGGGTAAGAAATGACCACAGTCATGCCTTTGGGTCATGTCAGGTTGGAGTTTGCAAGGCTATGGATGAAAACACTTTGGAACCACCTCCTTGGGTGATGAGTGTGCTGGTGCTGACTTTGTAGTATTAGACATGAAGGATGTTTACCCTTCAAGGAACCAAAACAGAAAGAAACTGATCTCACTCAAGTGTATCCTCCACAGCCAGGACTGCTTCCAAGGACCCACAACCTCTATCACACTCTCCAGTTCCAGCCCACTTTGCAAAGATGGTGGAAAGTCCTTAGCTATAAATTCCAAATCCAAAAACAGTTCTTACCATGAAACAGATGGAAAAATGCATTTTTGGCAAAATTCTAACCCACTCAAATGTAATGTTCTCTCTCCAAATATTAGAATTTCAAGCTGTGCATTCAATGCTGGAAATTATGCAACTTCCTGGTTCAAGATATTTAATAACTCTAATGGTGACTGAGTGACATAGGGGGTGAATGAGACTAATGTCTGAGCAAAATTTCCCTTGAAATAATCTTGGAAGTGAAACCCCAAGGGAAGACACATTCATAATGAGGCAAAATGGATTTTTGCTGAACACAAAAATAGTGCAGAGCGCATTATTAAATCCCAAAGGACAGCCACACTGCCTCTACCCATCAGTGATTTGTCTTTTCAATTCTACTTTTTCAGTGGGTCTCCGAAGTGGGATGAAGAGGTGCATGAGGAGGTATAATGAAAGATGGAGGGGGAGGAATGAATTGAAGTCACCAGTGGAGCATGGAAGCCCCACTCACAAAAGCCTTCATGAGGCCCATTCTAATAGCAGGCTCTTAGATCTAGAGCTGAAAAAAATTTTTCATTGCTGCAATGGGACATTGTCAAGTGTTCATACAAAGTGGTAAAATGCCAAAAAGGGTTCAAATTCCATCATCAACTTCATCCCTCTTAGAAGGGGCGGGCCTCTTGCACTCGAGAGCATTTGACAGCTTGTAGCTTCTCCGACCACATGCATTTGAGCTGCTCTAAGCAACCTGGCACACAAATTGAGGCTTGAAACCAGATAAGAAATGCTCCAGACTCTCTAAGTATTATTAAATCACATAAACCTCCCTAGAGAACAAGTACAGAGAAGAAGCCAAGCCTATAAACATTCCAGAAGCAAAACGAACTACATGGGTGTATCATTTATATTTAAAATCAAATGGCACACTGGTTTGGGGTCAAATAAGTATATAAACTAAAAGAAAATACACCCCATGAGTGGCAATTTCTTGTCCCTGATTACTCAAGACATCTCCAAGTTTGGAAAACAGATTAAGCTTCTCCTTAGATATCTTGAATCCTACTTTAAACATGGAAATATCAATAATTATCCCAAAGATATGCTCTCTTTTTTGCCTCCCAGCAAAAATAGTACTAAATAACCTTGGCTTTCAGTTCATGAAAGTGGAATTATTTGTTTCATTATTAATTTTCTTAGGTATTTATAGAATCTGCATTTCTTCAGCTGGGTCTTCCAAAAAGTCACCTCCCTCCTCCTTCTTGGAGCAGCACAGAAAAGAGCACACTGTGTGAGCACCTGAGAGCAAGGAGAATACAAGAGCCTTTCTCCTCATTTGTGAAGCCAGAACATCTGGTCCCTCTTAAGAAATCTTATTATTTGAGTTACTGGTCCAGCTTCTGCAGATGGGTAGGGTACTGCTCTAGCTGTTCCCTTTTCAGAAATTAGCTAACTGGTTTGTTTAAGAAGTTAGGAGGTGAGTCTGTTGTGAAGTAGGTGGGGAGAGGAAACTAATTACTCTACAGAGTTCTTCTTCCTCTGGGGTGGTTCAAAACAAATTCTCTAATGAAATGGTACATTTATCCTTTATGTATTTACTTACTTGTAAACACCTTCTAATTCAGGTATTCCATATCAACTACTTATTGAAATCCTACATGTCAGCCACTGAAGTTCATACCAGAGACATGGATATTAAAAAAAAAAGATGAGGATCTAGGTCTAAAGAAGCTTAGAGGCTTGCATGCCATTAGTAACACTAGCTATTGTCTAATGCCTCTATGTCACTTATGATATTGAAAATAAAAAATACTGTAGTAGAAGAGAGCAAGAAAGAATGAATGCTACAAGAGAGAGGAGAAGCTTCAAACAGAAGCTTGACTAACACAGACCTCGAAATGTGACTCTACTGCTCTTCCTGTTTGTTTTGTGAGCTCCTTAGGGGCCCACATATGCTAATATGATTTCCCAGTGTCCCCTAAGTCCTCTTTTCTTCTCACCCTACAGACTACCCTTAGGTAATCAAACCCACTCTCAAGATTTCAGTTCCCATTGCAAAAACTACACATCCATAGTAGACCATTGTCTTGAACATCAGATTTCTTTCGCATTGGCCTTTTCATGCTGCTAGCTCACAGGTAACTTGGGGTGCAATCTGACTGACATTTAGCTCATTATTTCCTCCATCCAGTGTAGCTCCTCATCCTCTATTCCTTATCTGAGGTGTCGGCTTCACTAGTCAACCTAATTTGAAACACAGAAGACAACCTTGATTCTTTCTTTTCTCCCAATAAACCACATCCATATATCATCAATAAGTTAGTTAGTTTTAAATTCTAATTAAAATTAGAATTTTAATTCCATCCCTACCATCTCTTAGCTCTACCATCGACCTTTTTCCCCCCCTACATTGGCACAAGAATATATTTACCCATCCTCTGTGCAGTAATTTGAATAATTTAATTGAAAGATAAATATGAAAAATTCACTCCCTTATCTAAAACCTCTCAGTGACTAGCCATAAAATGGCAATAAGTCCTCCATTTTCAATACTAGCTCATACTATTAGTTATCTTGAATCTTACTGCAAACATGGCAATATTAATAATTACTGAAAAGATATGTTCTCATTTTGCCTACCAAGAAAAAAAATGTATTAAATAACATTTACTTTCAGTTCATAAGAGTAAAATTATTTGTTTTATTATTACTTTTCCTGGATATTTATAGAATCTGCATTTCTTCCCCTGAATCTTTCAAAAAGTCATCCCCCTTTTTCCTAGATTCAGCCTCCAGGTTTTCTGCACTTCCCCATGAAGGGTCCCTCTCTCATTGCATAATATTCTCAAAGGAAGTTTCCAAGATTTACCTCCCAATTCTAGTCTTCCAACCTGTCTATTTGACTCAAGTCCTTGCTTCCACACTTAGCTGCATCTGTAACTCACACTGCACGTCTCCCTTGCTGTATCCTCCACTGCTAGAGAGTTCCAACCAATCCATGGCAGCTCCAGCTCTGGAAACGCAACTTAGATGACAAGATATACAGAGAAAAACATCAAGACCCTTTCTTCCTGGGTCAGGCCTAACAACAATAGCCCTGCTATCATCTACGTCTACGTCTACATCTACATCTACCTGTTGCCCCAGTTGGATGTAGAGAAAACTGAAACTTTCAACAACAGGCCCAGAAACTCTCTATTTTCCAACACCACAAGACCCTAAAGTGTAGCAATCTCTCTCTCTACACACCTACTCATAACTTAATAGGCTCGGCCAGTGTCAGGCAATTTAACTGCTTCTGAAGACTCTATAAACACTGAATCCATAAACTCTGCCCCTTTAACCCTAATGGCCCTTTCCAAAAGTGGTAAAATGTACTAAGACCCAGACATCCTGCCCACTTTTCTCCATAAGCTGTGTTTATATCATAATTCACTGAGTTCCAACCTGTGATTCCACCATTGGAAAAAAAAAGAGAGGGAGAGACGGAAACACAACAGTCACCTTCCTTCTAGGTCTCCAGGTAGTTGACAGCAGAAACCACCTGGCAGCCTAGCAGTGCTCTGCTAGCCCAGCAATGTCATCTGTGAAAGTCAGGTCCGTGGCCTCCCACAAAGCTTAGGTTGAGCTGCTTAGACAGGAAGTAGGTGAAGTGACCCAGCTGGGCAGTCTTAGTTCTGAGAACTCCAGAAGCACCAGGACAGAAACCTGGAAGGAGTGAGTGGTGAGCAGTCCTATAGTAATGAGGAGGAGTTCGGCCACCCATGCACAGAGCCTCTGCCCAGAGGTTGCCTCTGAGCCAACATATCATCCTCATTATCTCTGTGGCTCACTTCTGACATTGAAAATGGCCTGTAGAAACTTCTGATGGGACTATGTCAGGAGTATTGCTCAGCATTATGCCACCACTCAAGACACAATTTCCCAAGCCCAGGTCTGACATGGAGGCCAGGGTTTCTGTGTCTCCCCTCCTAACCCAAGTACTCCCTTAAGCGAAAGCACCTGCTGGTCAGCTTTGACCTCTCTGGGCCATTAGACACCCTTACTAGGGGAGCATACTCCATGTCCTGCAAGGCACCAATCTTCATTACTCAATCCTTTAGGTCTACCAACTACCCTCTCCCTGATTTCTGTCTAGCCTGGCATTTCTATCTTGGGACACATTTTTTAAAACTCTTCAAATCCAATTCACGAGTGTCTTACAATTAACTTAGACTAATCTCCATAAAGAGCATGTGTGAATACACACAGATCACCTGAGATCTTACACCTCCCTAGCACTGCCGCTTGTTAAATGTATAATCTTGGGAAAATACCTAATCTCTCTTTCTCTGTTTCTTTGTATGGGACTAATCATGATGTGTAGCGCCTGGGGTTGTTTTCAAGATTAAATGAGTTATTACATGTAAAACGCTTAGAACTAAGCCTAGTATATACATAATAAAAATAAATGTTAACTACTATTATTATTTCAGCACCACAAAATCTGTGTCCAATTTGCTGTTTCTCTTCCCTGAACACCCAGACATCAGATTTTTCCATCCATTTGCTTATGTCCCCCACACTAGCCTAAGTTTCTGAGATACAGCAGCAAACAAGCCAAAGTCCTCACAATGGTCATGTTTTAGGGGGAAAAGGCATATAATGAAAATAAATACATAATATAACAGCATGCAGTATCAAAAGGCACACAGAAAATAAATAGGGTTACATAATAGAGAATGATGGAGATGATGATGCAGATTCTTCTGACACATGAGCTGCGCAAGACAGCCACTGAGAAAGTGATTTTTGAGCTAAGGCTTGAATATTAGAAGCAAGACATGATAAGAAAATTGAAAACAGGGTTTCTCAACCTTGGTACTGCTGACATTTTGGACCAGGTAATTCTTTATTGGGTGGAGCTGTCCTGTACACACTGAAATGTTTATCAATGCCCCTGACCTCTACACTCTAGATGTCATTATCATCCCCAAAAACTGTGACAAACTCACCCTCACTGAATAATACTGAAAAGACAACTTTGTTAGCATCATAGTATCATTTGTTGGCCCAACCTATCACTGATATTCCTAGATTATCAACTCACTTTTAATTTTCTATACAATCAAGCCATTTCCTACAGCTATCTCTTTGCTTATGTTGACATCTTGACATTTGTGAAAAACCCTTCCCATTCTCTTTAATTGAATAAAATCCCTCCGTATTCTTTAACACTCGAATCAAAGTGTCTCATCTTCTAATTTCACGTGTATTTCTCTATCATTATACTATATGTACTATATATTATCTATATACTATATATATATAACACATGTATTTTAATTAAATGTCTACTTTTCTATCTGTCTGCCCCTACTAATTTCTGTGATTCTTATGGTCAGGAAATGGATTTTATTTGTTTGTGTATAGTGCCTAAAATACACATTGGGTGCTTGATACCAAATGTTAATAAATATATTTTAAATAAATTAACTGCTGTGCCCTGAAGAATATTACAATCCCTTAAAAGTTAATAAGATATATACAGACATAACTCTCAAATAATACTAAAAATGTAATATGACATAGAGAAATAATAATGTTATTAGAGTTCAGACTCAAGAAAAATTACTTTCCACTGAGTTCTTTACTCATTGTCATAGAACAAAGTCAATACTCTATGTTATTAAATTGTGACTCCCCGACCCCCAATACAGTTCTATAGTCACAGACCATGGTCACAACTTCACTAGTGACCAATCAATAAGGGCCTCAAAAACCAGATGTGAGCAAGTCTGTGATTCATACTGACCACCACTCCTATTGAAAAACCAAACTGCAGATATCGAGTAAGCTGTGTGTCTGAGTGAGGCGGTGCTAAAAGGTACCTTCTGGCCCAGCCGGTATTCCTCAGTGGTTGAGCGTTGACCTGTGAACCAGGAGGTCCTGGTTCAATTCCCAGTCAGGGCACACACCCAGGTTGTAGGCTTGATCCCCAATGTGGGATGTGCAGGAGGCAGCCGATCAATGGATTCTCTCTCATCATTGATGTGATATGTTTCTATCTCTCGCTCCCTCTACCTTCCTCTCTGAAATCAATTACATATATATATATATATATATATATATATATATATATATATTTTAAGTACCTTCTCATGCTTTTCATGCCCAGTCTCTAAGATATCACAGCTACTAAGCTCTCTTCTTGTATGTGTGTATACCTGGCCTCTCTCACCACAGCAGGGCTGATATCAGAGAGTGTGTACAACAATGAAGATATTAGTGGTCCACAACCACACCTTAGCAGCTGGTCCATATTTCAGATATTCTTCTTGGCTTCACCCATAGTTGCCTGTCAGATCATCAGTGACATTGTCTCAAAGCATGAGAACCAAACCACAGAGAAATCGTTTATCCCTTTGGTTACGAAAATGGGCTAACTGGAGAGTATTCTGAGAAGATGTGCAGTGAGCTAAAGATTCTCAAGACAAACATTTAAAAAAAATACGCCCAAATCCAAAGCAAACAGGCAACCTGAACATTGGGAACTGCTCTGGAGTAGGGCCATTGTATTCAATATATGGTTCTAGAAAAATACTAATCCCCAGAGGGGTTAAAGTTCAACAAGCATAAACTAACACTTAAGAGTCCAGGAATGTGTCATCAGCCACATAAGAGCAATCCTAAAACAGCCCAGCTGGAACCTTCAGCTCAAGTTTTGTGGGCCTAAACTTGTGTGTTCACTAAACTAGTTCCTGCAACACTGTTTTTGTACATATTCCCATCTCCCTACCTCTACTCCCATAAGATTCCTACTCCAAATATGAATCAAAACTCAGGAAAAACTCAGCACAAAATTTGTACACAGATAACTTTGATTTCCATGTCTGTTGATAGCTAATAATACAATCAGTAGTAACTTTGTTCTCCTCAAATGTCTCAAACCATAGCAAAATCATTATCAAACAAAACTTCTCAAAAAAAATAAAATAAAATAAAACCCCACCTTGCAACTGCAGAGAAGTGACATTTTCCACGTGACAGGTGCAGTCCTGAAGCACAGACAGGTCACTCGCTTTAAGCCAGGATCAGCATCGTGATCAAAGGCTGAAACTAGACTTGGATATTTAAACTCCAGCTTAACTTAGAACCCGGTGCCCCACGCCCCCACTTGATGTTACTTCTTAATATAGCTACTGAGTCCAGCCCACATTCAAACACCTACTCACAGACGTTACACCAGAAAGCACTCCTCAACGAAGCTGTGTTCCCGACCCACATCTTCGTACCCACACAGAGAATTCAAAAAGTTCAGGCTCCAAGGGATCTTAAAGATCATCGAGCCCAGCCTCCTCGTTTAGCAAAGCATCATAATTCTCTGTGATGAATTTGTAGAGAATTCATCTATAAATGAATTTTTTTAATAAAAATTCCCGTCACCATGGGTGAAGTCCAACTCATTGTTTGGAAAAATGCACCCTCCATCCTCTGTTTCCAGACCTACAGCCTCTCAAGTCCACCTTATACCTGCACCCTAGGCTGAACAAATAACTTTCTTCATCTATGATACACCAAGCTTCTTCAAACCTCCATGACTCTGCTATGACCTCTCTAAGGCACACTTCCATCCTTGAACAATGACTTATTTGAATGTCACCACCACCACAGTAAGGCAACTTTTGACCCTTTCAGAGAGCAAACTTGCCCCTCCCTCCATCATCCCATGGCATTTGTTACATGCCTCTGGCCCAGTGCATTTCTCATCACTTGTGAATCTGTGTTGTTTGTATGTCTGCCTTCTTCCACTGGAAGATGTGTTCCATGAAGACAGGGACTATATTCCATTCCTTTCTGTCATCTTTGTATCTAGCTGGCACCCAGTGAGTCCTTTATAAAGTCAGAGGAAATGGGGTAGAGAAATAGAAGAAAATATGGAGGGTGGTCAAGTCAGAGCATATAAGAGATTTGCTCAAGGTCACCCCAATAGACACACAGATTACACCCCAGAGGCCCAATGTGCATTCTGTCATACAGACCAGTTGATATAAACTCACTTTCCCACCTATTCAACATCCCATATCCACCGACATCCCTCCATTTTCCCTCCAGAGTCTCTGGTTCTGAACGTAGACCCTCACTCACAGCTCTGCCACAGCTCTGGTGGGGACACTTGCAAGTGAAGATGGCTGAGAGAAGGTGGAACCTTCCAGGAACACAAAAGTGAGCTGATGAGGACACTGGGGTGAACAGTTTCGTGAATGAGGGTCTTCCATGCAAGACTGGTGAGCAAGTACTCAGGAGGAATATGTCCCCTTCTCTTAGCAGTTGTTCTGGAACCACTATTCCACCATCAAAACCCCCACTGCTTGACCTTCTAGCACTCCAACCCCAAAAACAGTGTTTCTGGGGGGTGTGGGTCCTCCTGGCTATCTCCTCCAATGTTTGGGAAAGCCCCATGACTGAGCTCAGCCTCTCCTACTTACAGGGAAAGCCAGCCAGGAAAACTAGCCAAGAGATTAGCCAGCTGGCAGCAGGTCTAGGGATCAGGCTGCAAGAGCCCAGACAGACCTCCAGGCACTGTGCAAGGGCGGCCCGTGGCCTGACATCAGGCTTCCCAGCCCACAGCCAGCCTCCCGTGAAAGTGTCATAGCAATACACCCTCCCCTGGGGCCCAGCCCAGAGAGAGCAGCCCCTCCCCAGCTGTGCTAATTTGCACCTCATTAGCAACAGCCTCTCCCCCCAGTGACAGTCCCTAGAAATCCCAGATTGAGCACCTCATTGGTGCTAAATGAACTCTAGGTGTTTGGGGAAGCTGGCATCTGAGCTGCTAGGAGAATGACAAGTCTCGGAGCTTCCCAGAAAACCAGAAGAGCACAGGCTACGGACAGAAGACAGAGAAGAAGAACATTGCGTCTGGCAGAAACCGATGGTTCAAGGTTAGGAGGTATTGAAAATCAAAGGGATAGTTTGAAACTTTAGCTAATGGCCACAAGGCAAATGGTGAGCTGAATAAAGGCAACTGGATTGTAGCAGAATACCAGAGGGAAGTCACAACAGGTATCGATCTCTTCTACTTGGATGCTTGGAAAACTACTCATCCAGTCCAATGTCAAAGAGAAACGCATCTGAGGAAATGCATTTGAACTCTTAAAAGTCCTTTTAGAAGGTAAGATGAATGAAAAACATTAATGTCTGTTCAAAAATTCTAAAGAAATACTCCGATTTGTCAAATTTCCTATTGTTCGTACCAAGGAAGAGCAGAGTCAGCAACTTACATTCACCACAGTGAGTTGGACACATGCCTTTATCCCAACTCCCTCCAGAAACTCCCACTAAAGTGAAAGAAAAGAAAATAAAAGAGATAATTTCACAAGAACAAAAAGGAAAAGGTGAGATGACAGCAAAGGGAATGACATGACTTTTAGAAGCTGGAGAGTGAACTGAATGGAGTTAAGTGGATGTAGGCAGGGCAGAAGAAGCTGGAAATTAAGCGTATTTGGAAAGGGAAAGGTAATCACCACAGAACTCCAGAAAAGCTTGCGAGTTGAAGGCACCAGGTAACGCTGAAGGTGAGGGTGGGAGAAGAAGCCAAAAAGAGTTGAAGGAGCCTTTACAGAGACCATTTGGATCGCCATCTTGAGGTGCCTGATGGTTACTCTTGACACACTGGAAATTTAGTTTCTAAAGATGCTAAACCAGAGAGGAACTAGAAAACACCAACCACAAATGGGTTTAAAAATGAGATCTTCGCCGAAACCGGTTTGGCTCAGTGGTAGAGCGTCGGTCTGCGGACCAAAGGGTCCCGGGTTTATTCTGGGTCAATTCCGGTCAAAGGCATGTACATTGGTTGCGGGCACATCCCCGGTGGGGGTTGTGCAAGAGGCAGCTGGTCAGTGTTTCTCTCTCTCATCAACGTTTCTGGCTCTCTCTCCCTTCCTCTCTGTAAAATATCAATAAAATATATATATTTTTTTAAATGAGATCTTCTACTGTAAGCAGAGGTCTACTGAAAATCTATACACTGAATAATAAAAAATCCAACCCCAGAGAAATAAGTTAGGTGTAAACCTCTTCAGAGAAAAGCAGAGCATTCTTCTCAGAGAACTGAAAAGAAAACATTAACATTTAGGCGTTTCCCCATAAATATTGTGAAGCTTAATGTTCTAAGGAATCATAGACATGTACACATAAGAAACTTCCATTCAGCCTCTCTTAAATATGACTAGATCATCAGAGTTTCCAACATGAAGAGAAGTTATATAGGGTGAATAAAATGTTCAAACATTATCATTAATATCCTCAGAGAAATAAAAGATATTAAAGCCATGAAACAAGAGTTGAGAGCTATAAAAATGAGCACTAGAAAACAAGAAAGAGCTCTTAGAAATTAAGTTAGATTATAGAAGTTCCAATAAAAGGATGTAAAATAAATTAGGAAATCCCCCCCCACACACACACAGGAAGAAGATAAAAGGAAAACATTGATAGAAAATAAAATTAGAGAAGTTCTCCAGTCAATTCAATAGCTACACAATATAAAAAAGCAACAGGTAAAATGGATGGGAAGGTATTCTGCCCTTATCCCCAAATTATAATACCAAAAAGTTCCTTAGAACTAAATATTTTCAGATTAAAGATATCTTAAAAAGTTTCCAACACCATGAATATAAGTACCATGCTAAGATACGTCTGTTTTGAAATTTCTGAACAGTAGATATATAGAGAAAAAAATTTAAACCAGAAAGAAAAAAACAAAGTTATTGAGAATCAGAATTGAGTTGGTTTTGTCAACTGCAACTTTGGAGGCAGAGAAGCAACAGGAAAATGTATTCACCATTCTGAGGCAAAATCATTTCCAATCTACTAGTAGAACTCCATACCCTGAAAAATTCTCAATCATGTGTGAAAATAGATAAAAAGATATTCTCAGACATGAAAAGACTCAAAATATCTACCTCTTATGTACCTTTTCTGAGAAAGCTATTGCAGGATGTATCCCACATCCTAGAAAACATTTTCAACTCAATCATCTAAAAATATGATAAAAGTTCCTAAGGGGGGAAAAAAATCCAAGAATGTGGTACTGTTAGTCTTGAAATGGTTGTGTGTTCCACAAAGCTATACATAAACCAAAAAAGAAGCATAGGAAATCTAAAAAATAGGAGATTTAACTGTAGGAAACAGCAATGAGAAATTAAGAAAATCGGGAGAAATGAGAGCTGTGCTACAAACCAGTCCAGAAGAGGCAAGATGATGGAGGGATAAATGGTGATAGAAAGAGAGTGACTTGGGGTGGTGAACATACAATACAATACAATACACAGCTGATGTATTATAGAATTGTACATCTGAAACCTATAATTGTATTAACCAATGTCACTCCAATAAAACCATTTTAAAAAAAAAAAACACAAAGAAGGGACAAGATGATGGAGGGAACCAAGAGGACTATCCACACAAAAAATAACAAAACTGACACATTATTTGATATGTTTAAATGTACTAGAAGATTTATGGTTCTGTTAAGAAGTTTGTGGAAGAGTTAGAAATAAACATATAAAAATAATTTTTTTAATGAGACCAATCTTTTTGAAATATTAGAGGGATCACTTTGTAAAGTATATGATTGTTGAATTACTATGCTGTACACCTGAAACTAATATAAAATAATACTGAATGTAAACTGTAATTGAAAATTAAATTTTTTAAGTTACAATTTAAAAAATGAGATCAAGAATACATAAAAAGGAAATGTATCCAATAGTGCACTGGGTAGCTCAGCTATACATAATATTTAAAACTTAAATACTGTAAACATTTATGAATGATTTAAATAAAATTATGAAATAAATATACTGGAAAAATGAAAAAAGGAACATGTGCAGGTAGGATAAAAGAGAACTAAATCCTCTTCTTCTCATAGAAAACAGTTGAGAAAAACTGTAAAGCGGAACATAGTGCCATGTTATCTAGATACAAATATGGAATCTGAGGAAGAACTCATATATCACAGTAGCGTTGGGGGGGGGGGGCCAAGGACTATGGGAGAGAAATAGAGAAGGGAACTTCTGAGGTTTTTTATAAGCCTGTGGTTCTAGTTAACAATGAACTATGAATTACGCTACACTTATATATTACTTTGGTTAAACTAGCCTTGTATTTAAAAACAAAAACAAAAAAATGGTTAATTCTCACATACCTGCATTTGCACATCTCCAAAATGATGCTGACCATTAGCAAACAAATGCTTCAGAGATTTCATGAAGAAATGTAATTACTCTGAAAAGTTCACAAGGTCTCCACATTATTCCATCACAGGCAGCATCCATATGATTTAGCATGGTGGTGGTATTAGCAATATTTTGCCTTTATAAATGGCTTTGCAATTTACAAAGTGCATGCCTCATTCCATTCAACTCAACAACCATGTATGCAATAGGTATCAGCAACATCAGCAGCCTCATTTTTCAGAAGAGAACATGGGGATCAGAGAGAATGAGACCTCTCTAAGGGTTAGCAGGTGACACACAAATGAGCAAACTCCACTCACACACACACACACACACACACACACACACACACACACCTACCAATCTGGAGTAGGCAATACTATTTCTAACATGGATGGACAGTGATTCATTAATAGACTCATTAATAGACTTGCTTTCTGGTTTTATTTATGCCCTTGTCAATCTAAGACAATGAGGAGTAAGCATTTTTTAAAATATATTTTATTGATTTTTTTACAGAGAGGAAGGGTGAGGGATAGAGAGTTAGAAACATCGATGAGAAAGAAACATTAGTCAGGCACCTCCTGCACACCCCCTACTGGGGATGTGCCCACAACCAAGGTACATGCCCTGGACCGGAATCGAACCCAGGACCTTTCAGTCTGCAGGCTGACACTCTATCCACTGAGCCAAACCAGTTTTGGCAGGAGTAAACATTTTTGAATGAAGGCTACTAGGGAAACAAAATTGCATGTTGCAAACTAGCTTCATTGAGTGACATGGAAAGAAACAAGACGTTTTGTTTTGTTTTGTTTTGTTTTGTTTTGTTTGTTTTTTAAAATTTCTTTATTGATTAAGGTATCACATATTTATCCTCAACCCCCCATTCCAATCCCTCACCCCTCCCCACTCATGTCCCTACCTCAACCCCCACCCCCTATTGTCCTATACCACTGGTTGGGCTCATATGTATGCACATAAGTCCTTTGGTTTGCATCTTAGAGTTTCGTGTATGGAATAGAGTTACGAACTTGCTCAGTAGTCTCTACATTTGAATAACTGGATTTGGTTAAAAAGTGGATAAAGATTCATTTGCCGGCTGTGTCCGCACATCAGATGGGGCCTGTGGGCCCGCTCATCACTCTGGGCGGCCTTGCACTAAAATCCTCTTCCTGCGTGCATGTTAATGCTTCTCCTGTCTCACTGTGGCTCTCTCTATTGTACCCTACTTTTCTCTATTTTCTATTTCTACGAGAAAAAATGATGATGAGCCAGCCCTCAGGCACTGCAATGCAATGGACATCATGCAGGAAATAAGTTAGACATCACCCTAATTCTTCAGGAACCAGCTTGAACACCAGGAGACAGAGCCGGTCATACTGACTTTCCACCACAATGCTGCACTCCATTTCCTGAAGATTAGGTCTGAAAAGAGTAGGCAGTTTTCAGCTGAACGCAAATCTTTCCTAACGGCAGAATTATCTGTATTTCTATTAACCGGCCCGGCCAATGTCTGCTCGTGTAATGGTGTTAGACGGTAACAAGGCCTCTGACAGGGAACAACGTCTAAGCCACTCAACGACCATTTTCTAACACATTCAGAGCACATATTTCTTCCATTAATTTGTTCAGTGATTTCTAGGTATTGGAATCTGGGGGGGAGAAACTTTCCACTTCATTAAAAACATTCCAATGGTGTGATATTTTGGGAGTTTCTCCAAACAGATTAGAGAGAAAGTCTCCGGCTCAGAGGCAAGCCATGTTCCCAAATTCTCTATAGAGAGCTGCCTGCTTAGAACTTCAGACAATGGTGTTTGGCTCCAGTATTCACTAATGACATCAGATTTAACCACTCATTAGATGACTTTATGTAAAAACAAGTTGCAGGTTCGGGCTCTGAGGCTACCTCACATTCTCCTTACTCCACCTCTCCCAAATCCTCAGGGATTTGTCCTGGAGGCGTGAGAGGAGCGTGGCTGTGGGCACCCTGACCACTTCATGCCCAGGGGCAGGAGGAGAGCTCTGGTCCCCACCGCAGGGTTTAGTGGCAGGGCGGAGTGGAGGTGTCACTTCTGCTGTAATCACAGAGGCCCCAGAAGGGGAAGTGGCAATGGATGCAGAGGGAAGGAGGTCTTCCCCACACTGGATACAGAGCATCACCTCTCTGCCCCCAGACCGCCAATGGCCCTCTGCTAACTACAAAACCCAAATTCTTCTGATAGCATTCAAAGCCGTCTGTAATGAGCACTTAACCTCCCCTGGCCTGATCTTCCACTGTGTTTCTCGGGGATCAAAGCAAAATTATTCCACAATTCACATGCTGCCCAAACACGCCACACAGTCCGCCCACCGCGCCCTTTGTCATGCAACTCCTGCTCCCCAGATTGTGCTCCAGCCTCGCTCTCCCTGCGCCCCATCACCTCCTGTTGAAATCCCACCAGTCCTTCAAAATCCAAGGACACTTCTCCCAAAAAGAACTAACCTCTCTGCCCTTCGTTTGTATTCAAACAGCCCAGCTATGATCAGGCGCCTCGCTCTGTGCCTGCTGTTTACTTTTGTTGAAGCTACTGATGTCTTTCAAGTGCAGAGCAGACGGGACTCCTAGTAAAGGTCCTTTATGCATGGTTTTCTGGGGAGTAGAACCCATTTAAAGCCCTCCACTCTTTCAACATAGTCAAATGATGGGTTTCGGGGGCTGTTCAAAAGAGATTGGAAATGAATACACTGTGTGCTGAAATTCTGTTTCTGGTTTGCCATTTAAAGCTCGGGGCACGTTTTCTTCAGTGAATCAATGACACGAGCAAATCCACCTATCTGCCTCTATCTATCTGCCTCCCCTTCCTCCTTCAAGGCACATTCAACCATTGCCTGCTCCCAAAGATCGCCCACTCTTTGGTCTGACGTAGGAGCCCTTTTTCTGGGCAGCCTAACCTTTGTATTTATCGCTGATTATTACAGGTCAATTTTCTGCCTCTCTCCCTCATTAGATCATAAATTCTTGATAACAGATATTCTTATTCCTCTTTTATTTCTAGCACTTAGCATGGCACTGGCATGTAGCAGGTACTCGATATGTTTTTCTTATTTGTTTCCTCAATAAGTTATAAGCAATTGGAGCAATTTTAAGGTAGACATCATCTATTATGCAACTTTGGATTCCTCACCAAGGGCTTGCAAGAATGCTTTGCACATATAACAAGTGAGCATCCCATAACCATTCTTATAGAGTAGGTAAGTTTTTATGCAGGGGACTGCTCGTGCTATAAAACATAGGTGAGTAAAAAAAAAAACAATGGCTCTCGCAGCAATGCTTTTTTTGCCAAGTACTTTTTTCCAATTTTCAATATCAAGACTTCAAAGAGAGCACTCAGCGCATGGGAGCCTCAGAGACCATCGAGATTCATGTATTTCATTTCACATCTTCCAAAGCTTCTCTGTTCTTCCATATCTCATCTCCTCACAAATTATCTCCCTCCCTTCAGCGGAGGATGCACATTACTTGGGTTATTTTTAGAACACCCTTGTGTGCAATATTGGCAATGCAAGGCACCAGAGAGAAGCCACACAAGCATACAAGGATTCTCCTGAGGCCTCGGCTTTGTCCTTAAAGTTTCTGTGTTTGTTTGGTTTTTTCATAACTTCCTACGGTCTTTCCTTTAGGAACCAGGTGAGCCACATTAAAGGTTACAGTCCGAGCATTTACTTCCATGCCTCCTTGGTGAACCTACAATAAGTATTTATTGAACATCACGGGAATTCCTGTTAAGAATGAAACAGGGAGTATAAAAAGCAATTTCCGTTACACAGACACAACCCGAAGCTACACATCCCTACCCCAACATTTATACCCTGAACCTTGGACCATGCCGCTACCCCCACATTTCAGGAATTACTGCTGGAGGAGCAGTAATGTTCTTTCCCCACCCTTCACGCTCCCCCAGAAAGCAATTACTACCAGGTGAGCTTAGATGGCAAAATAGCCAGTCTACCAGAAGCTACAGAAGATGTCCCTCCTTCACAGAGCTCTGTGCACTTGGCAGTGTAGGGGGAAAATGTACCTTACCGAAAGGAAGGACAAACTCCTGTCCTTGTCCTTATGGAAACCAGTCACCGCTGTGGTGAGGAGGGAGGAACCATGGTGAGCAGGATGACAGAGAACACCAAGCGTGACTTTGCCCTTTTCCCGTCAGCAATGCTCTCTCATTCCTAGTTGTACCTCTAAAGTGTAACTTCTTTTTTTAAAAATGTTTTTAAGTTGATTTTCAGACAGAGAGGAAGAGAGAAGAGTAGAGAGATAGAAACATCAATGAGAGAGAAGCATCATTCATTAGTTACTTTCTGAATGGCCCCTACTGGGGATGGAACCACAACCAGAGCATGTGCCCTGACCGGGAATCAAATCGGTGTTTTCCTGATTCATGGGTCGACGCTCAACCACTGAGCCACACCAGCAGAGTTAAAGTGTAACTTATTAAATATGGAAGCAGATTCAAGAACTACATCATCCAAGACTGTCATTCTAGGATGAAAAGCTAGAAGCTTCTATGGGTTTGACAAATTAGTATCGTGACACTAACCTTTCAAAGCAAACCTTTCCAATAACAGGACTTGCTGCAGTGAGGAGAATGTTCTATATAGGTGTTGTCCAATATGATGGCTACTAGCCACATATGGTGTTCAGCACTTAATGTGTAGCCAGTGGGACTGAGGAAATGGATTTCAAATTTATTTCATTAGCTTTGGTAGGCACATATGGCTGGGACCTACTGTACTGGACAGCACAGCCCTAGTACCTGAAACAGTAAAATGCTGTCCTCTGGACAAAATAAGTAATCTTCTTGGCCACCAAATATAGGCTTAGCCAAAGTACAGATGCATTTCTTTACCAGCTATGTGTCAACTCGTTAAAGAAAGGTCACCAAACCTCTCAGACAAATAGGTTCCGCCAGTTTTGAAGAGTTTCCCACAGGCATTTCTCAACCAGCAGTAGGGTCAAGGGGAGGGTGTTGTAAGCATAAGTCTGAAAAAGAGAGGTAATAGTAAACTACAATTAAGAGAGAGTGTGCCTTTTCTTATTTAGGAAAGAAGAGAAAAAAGGAGGAAGGGAGGAAGGGTTAAAGGAAAAGAAGGAGGAAGGGAGGAGGAAGGAATCTTGAACATCCTACAAAGTTTGATACCTAAAATAAATATAAAGCATGCCAAATAAGCATTTAGCCAACCTAAAATGACAAATCTTAAGTGAAATGGCTACAACCTAAGCAAAATTTTTGGAAATGTCATCAGTGATTTGTTAAATTGGTAGTCTGGAAATTTGGCTTTGAAATGGGTTTTACAGCAATTGGCCTGCACCCATACTAGTCCATATACTCATGGCAACTAGTGGACTCGGCAAGGGAACTAAGTCCCACAGAGCCATACCTACACCTGCGCCCTGCACCCAGAGGAGGGGCAGGGAGACTGAACTCCAGCCAATGTGCCTTCCACTACATTCTAAATCAGGGGTGGGCAAACTTTTTGACTCGAGGGCCACAATGGGTTCTTAAACTGGATTGGAGGGCCAGAACAAAAGCAACCTGACCATGCTGGCACTCTCATCTTGGGCTGCTGGTGAAGGAGCGGAGGGGAGAGCAAGAGAACCCTCGCCCTCTGGGCTCCACAGGCCGGATAGAACAGCCGAACGGGCCGATGCGGCCGGCAAGCCGTTTGCCCACGGCTGTTCTAGATCCTGGCTCTGGAACTGACAGAACTCAGAGGGAAGGGGGGAATTTTGTTAATTTGTCTAACCAGGCTTAGGACTGGTTTCTAATTCAAACAGAAATACTGTAAGTGCTAGTAGTGAGAAAATACTTTTAGTTTAGTGCTCAATTCTTGTGAAGAAGGCCACAGATAAACCAGTATGCTGTCAAATTAGGGACAACCAGAAAGATGAAGGTGACTAAATGCCACCTTCAGATAAAGGCTAAGTGAAGAATGAAAAGAGAGAGAGTTTGGTCTAAATACCTAACTTCAAATATCTGAAAACCTATCATATAAAAAAAGGGAGGAGGGTTATCTTGAATATTGCCCAGAAGTAAAAAGGTAATACCAGTAAGTAAAATAAATAAATAAATAAGTCAGTTCTGGACTGAACATTAGGCAGCATGGTATAATGAAGGGGGGGGGGGGAAGATATGCAGACTTTGGGTGACTTGAGACTAAACCTGAACCCTGACTCCATCAATTAATAGCTCTTTGACTTGAAGCAAATTCTATCACCTCTGTGAGATGCAGTTCCCTCATCTGTAAGGTAGAAATAATGAACTCAGAGAGTTGTGGTAAGTAAATAAGAGAACAACAAACAAGAAGGCACAAAGTACCTAACTGATGCCAAATATTCATTAAGTACCACTTTCATCTTCCTACAACAAAAGCTTTCTAACAACTGGACCTGACTGACCAGGCCTGACCTGACCTATCTTGCCCTAAGATAACCAAGAGCTCCTGGCACTGAAGACATTCACCAATAGAGGCTGGTGGACCATTGGCCAAATAAAGGTGAACAACCTTTATTTTTTTTCAATTAAATTTTATGGTTGTTGTTATTGTCCCAAGCAAGAGAAACCAACCCTGGTTAACTTAAACAAAAAGGAAGTTTATTGGTAAGATATTGGATGGTTTGCAATAGAAAGGCTAGTGACCCAGGCTTGGAAAAGACAGGAACCAAGACAGCAGGAACGGTCCTACCAGGGCACTGCCAATGAGTATGAGCAAGCTGGCACTCCCTTTGACAGTCCTTTAAAAGACCACGTCCAAAGAGTCTGGGTGTCCAAGCTCAGGAGACACACTCCTCTGTAGTTTCCTGCCAGGCCAGGAAGCCAGCGGTTTCAGTCCTCCCCTTGCCAGCCCTCTTTTGACTTGACTTCCTCACGTCGATAACGGGTTCCTAGAACACCAGGACTCCCTCACCAGGACCATTTTGAGTAACTTTAAAACGTTCACAGTGAAATCTGTGAGAAGCACTCACTGCTGGAGAGATGCTAAAAGCAACTATACTGATGAGCCCAACTCCACAGTGGGAAAACCATGCTCCATTTGTGGATTCATCCATGCATTGCTTCTTCCCGACATTACTTTTAGTTCCTGGAAGAGGTACTTTGCCATCAATGGGAGGGCAATTTGCTGGAAGTTAAAGACCAGCTTCCAAGCTTCCCATCTGCTCCCAGAAAGAAGTGTTTTCTCTCAGATGGCTTGGGGAGGAGGACTTGGGGAGGGAGATGAGTTGCACAATGCGCTCTTCGGAAACAACAGAGCGGGCTCCCTTAACAACGCCCCTGCAGCGGTGCTCTGCAGAAAAGGTATCTGTGTGGTACACTGAGCTTCACGGCAGCTTGTGGAAGCCGGGACAGAGGTGGCAGAAACGCCTGGAAACGCAGGGCCGCAGGCTTCCCCACACAGGTCATGCAGCCTTCAAGGTTAATGACAGCGCAGTCAGCAAGACAGATCTCCCTGCAGCTTCGCAACTCAACCGCTCCCCTTCAAAACCCATACTCACAGGGACATTGCCTAAGTCTCCCTTCCTCTACCTCATACCTTTCTTCACGATAAAACTGAACTCCATGACTTACGCTAGCCTTGTACAATATTTTCTTTTATCTTCTTTTTTTCAACGCTAACCCAAAGACATGCTTATAGAGAAAGAGAGAAACATCAAAGTGAGAGAGAAATAGCAATTGGTTGCCTCCTGTATGTGCCCTGACCGAGGATCAAACCCGCAACCCAGGTTAAAGTGCCCTGAATGAGAATCGAACCAGCAACCTTTCCGTGAACGGGATGATGCTCAACCAACTGAGCCACATCAGCCAGGATATCTTCATTTTTAAGACCCTTTTGTCACCGGCAAAATCTCAATACAGTGAAATCTTGGCCACGATCCAAGTCCTTGGCTGCAAGCAGATTTTGTTCTATACCACATTACTTCAGACCCTTGGGATTCCAAATTATCCAGGGTATTCCACTGAGACATGATCAGTGCATGTCAAATATGGCCTCAGAAACATAGCTGTTCATATTTTCTGAAGATATTCCCAAGTCCTGAAAACGGAGAGCAGCTCGGGCTTGCTGCTCGCTCTCAGTGGCGGAACACGAGAGTTGGTTATTTATTAGGTGATCAGTTACATTGAATTCTCTCCATCGAGTCAACCAATGTGTTGAGGCGCTGACTTCCCCGAGAAGCGCTGACTTCCCCGAGAATCGCTGAGCCACGTGAGCATATGCTAGACGGGGACGGGAAACGCAGTCGCTGTAAAAATGAAACGCTCTTCTTGGAATACCTATGTCATTATTTGAACTGCATCTTCTTTACAATGAAATGGCTGCTGCTTAGCAACTAATGCAAAAGAAGAGCCTGCATATCTCTCTCTTCCTTTTGTCCCCCGTGGAAGAAGGAGCGTTGAACACGCACCAGCACACTGGTGGCTCCGCATTTTCACCTGGAGGCGGGGAGAGTAACGAAGGTGACCACGGGGGCATCCTCCTTGTCAATGCAATATGGGTTCGGTAAGCCAGCCAGTGACTGAGTCCAACTGAGGTAAGTGTAAGTAAATAAAACTAACGAAGGGGAAAGGTTGCTAATTGTCTTTCCGCAGAGCCAAACGTGGAAGCAGTGCCCTAGAGTAAGAAGAACAGGGCACGTGGCTCAGGGAAGTCACTTGGTGGTCACCCCCCTTCCCAGCAGCGTACAATGGCCAGGAAAACGGTACCTGCTCTACCTGTTGCCTCAGATTGTTCTGATGGTGAAATTAGAGCAATTATGTAAAGCAGTTTATAAATGGTAAAGTCCTAAAAGCACCACACACATTTTTATTACAAGGATCTAAATTTAGTCAGTAATAACAGTTGAAGAAATCTCCATAAATTTGTCTTTAAAAAAAAAATCCCTTCGATTTTGTTATAATTTCACACTGGCTCATGGAAAGCGTCTGTTTTCATCTTTAAATAGCTTCCACATTTATTTTTGAACGAGAAGTGTATTTTGCTACAAAATTCTGAAGGGTTTCTTCAAATGTGAGAGTGGCTCGGGTTTTTTAAACATGATCCTTGAGACTTCCTAGGTGTCTATGGCGGCAGACGGGAGTGTTATGAATTCTGAAGGATGTTCTTATGGAAAAGCTTCTGTTGCGAGTACCTGCAGCCTGAATAGGCCCTCCAGTTGAAGGTGAATGGCTCGATTCTTCTAAGAACGTCTTTGTTAAGCAAGTGGTATTTATTTTGCCTTTTCAACCACACAGAGTATGCATGAATTGGTCCTAACTTCTTCACTGGACCCAAACCATTGTCCCAATACCCGCCTCTCCTCAGGTCCCACGCTGACTATAACACATCTCGCACTGGAGGTAGGATTTGAAGGGGGCAGCACCAAGGCCAGAATCCCTGCAAACCATGGAAACTGGGTTTATCCCACCACCTTGTGCAACTGAAAATTCACTCCGTTTCACCAACCAGAGCTCCCATCGTGGCCTCCCTCCAATCCCGGGGAACCCCTGCCATTGGCAGAACTGAGTCTGCACCAGAACAGGAAAGGGATTCTTGTTCTCTAAGCCGCTAAACCTTTGGGAAGCCTTTCTCTAAGTCCTGTGTAAGGAATGGCTGAGCCCACCAAGGTGAAAAACAAGGGTGTCTCTGATGGGATTCTGGTTTCACAACCACTAGATGGTGAAAACATCGCCATGAAATTTGGGGAAACGGAAAGCTGCATTAGGAACGCAGCAGGTAAACATGGACACAGGCCTTAACTCGGACATTTAATAGTTCTACGGCCTCCAGCACACCACTCAGTGAGAGTTTCTGCTTAACAGAGGGGTATGTTAGCAGCTTTGGGCACATCGTACATATTTAATAAAACCGTTACCTTATCATGACTGTGTTAACAAGTAGGTAGTCAATACTTGTAGGCTGAATTTGAACCTGGTTAAAGTTTGTTCCTTCTCTTAGCTACACTTTCTAAAAACTTTGAAAGAACATAGGTCCCCTTTGCTGCCTCGGCAAATGGTTTATGAGAGGCCACTGAGGAGGAGAACAGTGACATCTGTCCCTTCCTGGCCACTGTGAACAAAGGTGAGGCGGGGCCGGAAGGTAGGGAAGATCATATTCGGCAGCTTCTGGGGTTCAGTGACTTTCTACTTCCTGTCTAAGTTTAGATGCTGAGGACAGGGCTTCCAAAGGGGAGCAACAAAACGATGCTACGGGTTAGTCTTTGCCCTGAGAGGGGGGGAGCAACTTAAAAGGAAGAGGCTGTTTTAAGTCAGGCTCTTTTCTCCAAAACCTCTACAGGGGAGGCTCCCCGTGTGAGAGAGGGTGCCTCAAACCCTGTCACATACGCGAGGAGGACGAGGAGAACACAGTCGTTTCAGTTTGAAGAATGCTGGTCTCAAAGAAGTGGGTCTCAAAGCGCTACACCGAACCCTTTCCAACTGCTTCCACATAAGCTTATGTAAAGCTTTCTCTTTTTTTCCATCTTTAAACAAACCGCTTTCAAGTTATTTTGAACAGAATTTTACTTTTCCGTAGAATTTTGTCATCTTTCTCACGGACAAAGTAATGACACATTTTAAAAGGGCGCTTTTTGGGCCTTTCAAAGGAGACTATTTTCTGGTTACTTCCTAAAAATCTACATGGCACATGAAAGCCACCAAACTGATTTTTTCTTCGCCTTTTGAAGAAGAAAAACAGACTTCTTTCCTCAATACTTCATAGCCCTGAGCCAGTTTTATTTGCTCAACAAATATTTAATAATCACCTAAAATCTAAAAAAAAAATCTGTTGGTTGGCCTCGTTGAGATAACTGATGGAATACCCAGAAGGCTGAGCCTTCTATTTCTGAAACGAGCCAGGGCAGGTGGCATCTGGGAAGCGGATTCCTGATTGCCAGGACACGGTGGCCAGCCCCCGTCTGCACGAACAAAGCAAACAGCAGCAGCCAGGCCAGAAGAGAAGTAACCTCTGTCCTGCGGTCCCCGGTGACAACTCTGTTTCTAGGGCCTCTGTCTTTATCTATTTATCCACTCCTGACACTGCGAAGCCCTGAGACCCCTTAACACTAACCCTCCAAGTCTGGCTCCCTGCTCCCAGGCGACCAGCTGGGGGTGACCCCGATTCCCCCCACACTGACCAGGCCTGACTCCTGTCTTCAACGACCTTGCCCTTCTGCCTGCTCCAATTTTCAGAGCACTCAAAGCAGCTTTCTCCTCTTCAGCTCTTCACATCGTCTAGTGATATAGTGACTATTCTTTTAATTAGTTGTGAAAAGAAAGGTACACATTCTGTACCCAAATGAATGCCAAAACCTATAAATTAAATTTCCTAAGTGTATATCTTATTTTTATATTATCTGAATAATTGTATTACTGGCTATTGACATTCGACCAGTGTTCAGTATTTTGAAGAATAAACAAATCTACTCCTTAATTGGACCTAATTGTAGATGACATCACTCTAACAAACAGACCCATGGCCACTGACTGGTTTGGCTCAGTGGATAGAGTGTCGGACTAAAAGGTCCCGGGTTCAATTCCTGTCAAGGGCAAGTACTTTGGTTGTGGGCACATCTCCAGTGGGAGGTGTGCAGGAGGCAGCTGATCAATGTTTTTGACACTCTATCCTTCTCCTTTCCTCCAAGTAAAATATCAATAAAATATATATTTTTAAAAAACACACATTCATGGCACTTGCTTTGTGACAGGGAGCATTAAAAGTATCAGCCTTCAAATAATTCTACAAGGTGAGAACTACTACCATTACCATTTTATAGATGGGGAAGCTAAGGCACAGAGAGGTTAAGTAGCTCAGCTAAGGTCACACAACAGACAGAAGTGGTAAATTAAACCCAGGCAGGTGTCCAGAGTCATGGCTCAGAACTACTCTGTCTCCCATGTGATTGAAAAGTAGCAAGAATGAGATTTTATTGCAACTGAATTATCACTATTTTAAGCGTTGAATGTTTGCCCTCTCTTCCAACAAAAGCCAGACCATTCATAATACAGTTTAACTCAAAACGGGTTAGTTATCATAGCATTATTTATGAATATGAAAACCTTCAGGTAATTCCACTTATGCAAAATACATGAAAGTTAGGCAAATGAACTAGGTTAAGTCCATGTCAAAGAATTTCTGCCTTTAAAACACAGTACCTGCTCCATTCCAAAGGCTCACAGAACCTGAGGGCTGGAAGGAAAGAATGATAAAATCACCTGCAAAGCCCTTCTTCCCACCTCTACCAACCACAGCCCTCCTTCGGCCAGTACGCATACCCCCAATGATTTCATTTCCTCTCGTCACCAAGCAGCACTCACGCCCCCTCTCTCTGAACACTGTGTATGGTCAGGAACTCATCAGCCATTTGTTTTCTTTTAATATATTTGTATTGATTTCAGAGAGGAAGGTAAAGGGAGAAAGAGATAGAAACATCAATGATGCGATAGAACCATTGATTGGCTGCCTCCTGCATGCCCAACACAGGGGATGGGGCTCACAATCCCAGCCTGTGCCCCCACCAGGAATCGAACCGTGACCTCCTGGTTTATAGGCAGACACTCAACCACTGAGCCACTCCGACCCGGCTCATCAGCCGTTCTTCAAGGGCTTTATAAGTTAGGTGAATAAAAAGTAACTTGCACTTTTTCCGAGACTTCCTTATTAAGTTAAAAACAAAACAAAAAAGGCTTAGCATCACGCAGTCAACCAAGGAATTCTTCCTAAAATAACTTTTCCACCGCAGTCAGTCAGGCGAGTTGGAAGGAGTGTGAGTAAAGTAACACAGGACAGAGGCCGCCGGAGTCACCCCGAGCAGGCCGGACAAGGGTCGGGACAGGCTCTAGGAATGCAGGGCGCCCATCTTTCTGCATCTCTAAGTTCTAATCGTGGGAGGAAACGTCAACAGAAAATTCCCCGAGGAGAAAATCAATGATGCCCCTTAGAAAGGGATGAGACAGACAGAAAGAGAGCCAGAGAGCTAATTAGTGCTACTCAGAAGGCAAATTAAGGCCTTTTCTTTGACAAGCTGAAAATAGCTGGTTGAGTAAGAGCTTCTGCCGCCCCTCTCTGGCCTCCAGCAGATGGGCAGCGGGCTGGTGCAGGTACTCACACAGGAACCTGTCGTCAGACACACACGGTCCTGGGCTGTTGGACAAAGTGTAAATGACAACGAGGCAGAAAAAGGGAAAATCACAATTGAGATGGACATAAATGGATCGCTATAGTAGTTTATGTAAAGGAAGCAATTAAAACCATTCATTCCATAAATATTTATCCAACACCTGCTGAGCAGTAAGAAGAGGATTCGGTGATTCAAATGATAAGGTACAATTTCTGTCTTCAAGGGAGCTAACCAACTTAGCAGGGAATAATGATACTTAACAAAAGTTCACTCTACACAAGGCACTGCACTGAGTCCTTCGCCTGGTGTATAACTCATTCAGTTCTCCTAACAAACTGAGGTTAAGTATTACCATTCCCGCATTTTAGAGATGAATGTGCTGAGCCTCCAAAGGTTTACATAACATGCCCAAGATCAGCTAGAGGATGCCATGTCCGAACTCTACTTTAATTCCCAGAACGGGAAATGCCAGTTCAGTCTTAACACTGCTGTTGAAAGCACCATCTGAGGGCAGGGTGGGATCGACCACCTGTCACAGAGCACGGACACTTCTGAGCTCATTCCTACAGAGGGGTCTGCCTGGAGAACAAGCCAGAGATGAATTATGAGAGTACTATGTGCAAACATAATCCGGTGTTTTTATTTCTCTAAGCTTTTTCATTGCATTGGTTCGCTATGCCTTGTGAGAGGCATAGCATTCCAAGCGGTTCAAACAATGCCAAGAGTTCAAACAGCTCCAATCCATCCAAGCAATTTGAAATTAGTCCATTATTGCAGCTACTTCAAGCAAATTAAATTTCAAAGGGGGAGAGGGGGAAAAAAAAGCTTAGTAGCTTAGATTCTGTGTTCCTCCTTACCTTCCTTTTTCAGTTATCCCCTGTAAGAAAAGTCCAAACACTGTCTTTGAATTGTGGTAACTGTTATCCTGAACCTGCAATTACAGGATCTCAGGGGAAAAAAAATAATTAGGATCGGTATTATCAATACAAACCCACGTGAGAAAGCAAATGTCATAGCCAGCTTGTAGGCAATGGTGCTTCCAGATGCTCCCTGTCTCACAGAGAGAGTGACTAAGCCCGCTTCAAGGGTACCTCGGGGCTGAACAGGGAATGTGGGCCCCAGATGCCAGCCCAGAAGGCCGCGGATGGTGCCGCCAGCCTGGGCCCTCGCTGGGAGTCCCCATTTTCTCAGATTAGAAAGGGAAGTGATCCAAAAAGCTTAGCTCTCGTCTGAATTAATTTGGCCCCATGCTGTGTGGCCACAGAAAAAACCTGAACACCAGGCAAAGCTCCCTTCAACTTCTCCATCCCCTAATTCCACAGGACCCGAGGCTGCCAAACTTCCATGTAAAAACCAAGCCTCTAAAAGATCAATTAGAGCAGATTAAGGACTCTGGACGGTGGTTCAAGCCCAATTTTTGCCTGGTGTGTATCCCGATTGAGGAAGTCTACGCTTAGCCAAGCCCTCAGTGATTATGGAGGACGGAAACATTACATTAGAACCAAGGCTTTCCTCTGACCCTAAAGTCTAAATGTCAGAGGAACACATAAAATAAATAACATTGATTCACATAGAAGGAGGAGGCATACTTACATTCAGAAGAAAACTTCCCCTACACACTAGTGATTTCCATGCAAGGAAGAACAATGTCTATGCTAGCCTACTTGGCTCTCGGCATCCCCACTCTTTCTTATGATAATGTAAACTTGCTTTGCAGAACAAAATGCCAAAAAAAAACACTATGTTCTCATCATCACCCTATAAAAAAATAATAGATCTTTTTTTTTTATACCTAGCTGACTAACCTAAGAAGTCTAATACTCCTTACTGCTACTCTTACACCAAAAACTCTCCTTAAGGGGGTTATTTGGTCTCACCACCCCTGGTTTATAAGTAGAGACAGTGACACCCAGGCATCAACATCTCATAAGTCATGGTAACTGGCCAAGCCTCCTTCAAACAAGACCATGTTTTCTTTCTCCTTTCTTCTGTGCTGCTCCAGGGGGCCCAGGCAGGCCAGCTCCTCCCTGGATCCAGGTTCACCTACAGCACACCTGTGTAGTTTTTATTAAAAGGCATCTAAAACTCTAAGACTGGCATCTTCATAGAGATGGCAGGTGTCATGTAGGTGGTTTTGTTCTCAGAAGCAAAGCCAATCTATTTTCTGATGATCGTGCATGTATGATTATATTTTTATTTCTGAAATAGCAGAGGAGTTTCTTAATATTAGATAGCCAAAGCGGCACAGAGGAAAGAATGAAGTATACAAAATATCACATATAATGATCCAAGGTATATTACAGAAGAGCAACGTAGATTATAACGCACAGGTGCAAGCACACACATGGAGAGGGTTCAAACCGGAAATGAATGTTAAGGGAAGCATGATGTGGTTTTCAAACAAAGTCAGTTAGCATCAAATCTGGGTTTGAACTCTTCCTCCTACCCAAGCTCTAAGCCTCAGGCTCTTTTTCGATAAAATAGAAACAACCATAAGCATAGCATAGGACTGTCACAAAGAGTAAATAAGATAGAATAACACTGCACAAAGGGCCTGGTACAGAGACGATGATAAGCATCAGTTACCTCTCCTTCCTCTCCCCTGTGCACCTCTAATAGATTTTTAAAATATATTTTTATTGATTTCAGAGAAGAAGGGAGAAAGAGAGAAGCATCAATGATGAGAGAAAATCATAGATTGGCTGCCTCCTGCATACCCCCTCCTGAGGATCAAGCCCACAACCCCCAGCGCGTGCCCTGACCAGGAATCCATCCATGATCTTCTGGTTCATAGGTCGACACTCAACCACTGAGCCACACGGGCTAAGGCTAAAAGATTGTTTCTAATATTACTGACAGAAAATGGGAATGCTTACAGTGGTTTTTTAAAACCCTACACATATGTATCTGTTGCAGCACCATAATTTGCAAAGAAAAAGGAAGTAGTAATTTTCAGAAAAAAAAAAGTACAAGCTCACTTGCACTGCCTTCTAAACCTTCAGCTTTCCCGTCTACAGAGACTATTTGCTCCAGGGGAGCAGAATCTGAAATAAAGGAAAAATTCTCATGGGGGAAAAAAAAAATGGTTCCTAAAAAAGAAAAAGCCAAGAAAGAAAAGATAATGAGGGAAAATCGAGGGGTGTGTGTAAAGGGGTTTATTTTACTTAACAAAGTAAAAGTCAAGCAAAATGAATAATCTGCCTCCAGAAACGTTTATTTAAAGGCTCTCTCTGTAAAGGGCTCCGGTTCCTAAAAAGACAGGAGTCACTGCATATGCCCACCCACTCCTCATTTATTTTTAAACCCTAGATTATATGTTTCTTAGCAACAGACGGAGCAGATGAGACCCCCCTTACCCACAGGCACACGCACACCCTCTCCCGAAGCCCCCTTCTTTCCTGCCAAGTGTCATTCCCCAAACACCCGTGTGCTCCAGAAAATGGGTCTGAGCTACCTGCCCATCCCCTCTTCCCCACCTTACACGATCCCCCTGAGACAAGCAGCGTGCTCCACACTCTCACTGAGCCCTCGTGCTCCAACTCCATTCGTCGAGGTCCTGCTAACCCCCTGCGTTCTCTTCCACCAGCCACTGTCCTCAGGTGCCCCAGGAGGGAGGTGGCAGGCCTCCCGGAGGAGCCAAGGCCCAACTCCAGCCGGGGCTGCTCTTCCCTTACGGACCAGTCATTACCCCACCGGCGAAATAATGCCACGCGGCCACCTCTGAGGCCTGCACCGTGGCTGCCGTGGCAAGGGGGCAGGCCACTGACCGTGACTCTAAAAATAGTAACAATCACAGAAACGGGACACTTTCCAGGTTACCCAGGACAAACACGTGCCAGGTGAAATCACCTACCTTTTTGCAGTCTCTCCCCCTGACTTGGGGACTGCCTGGCCTTGTTTGGCTGGGCAGGGTCTGTGAGGCATTGCTTAGCCTTTTTTTGGGGGGGGGGGATGGGGGGAAGATTAGGGCAGCAATACTCAGATATTAGTGTACCGACACATTGCCAGAGGAGCTGGGTAAAAACTCCCACCCATCTCTCTCCAAAACCCAGGGAGAGGTGCGATTTGGAAGCCTTGGACGGTGGGAATTGTTAACCAGCCACCTGAGGTGACACGGCTGCCAGCGGGCGGCTGAACAGAAAACCTGACAGCCCTGTTGAGAAGGAAACTGTGTTCACAAAGGAGGACCCGTTTTCTGTGAAGGATTCAAGCCCTCCCGCAGGAAAACGCTGCGCCTGGGGCTCCACGTCCGTGTGTGTGTGTGTGTGTGTGTGTGTGTGTGTGTGTGTGTGTGTGTATGCACTCACCCGGGCGCCTGTGGCCATGTGACCCAGCAGGCGGTGGCCCCGCACAGTACCGGTTCCCGGGAGAGAATGACCCTGCCAAGAGGCAAGCCAAAATGATTTCCCTTGCAAACCCTGGCTTGGTAGCTCTCTACCCAGCGAGGGGTCTGATGGAAGCCAACATCACGGGAGCCCCGACAGACCCCGGATGTGCTTCGCGTCGCTGCCCACCCCACCACAATCCCGGTCCCTAAAATGAGCTGAATGTGGGCCCTGCTCCCCGAAGGGCCAGCCAGGCCACCAGAGCGAGGAAGAGAACTGCCTGTGCCCCGGCACCTCTCCAGAGAGCTACTCCACTCCCCACAGCCCGTCTAAATTTAGACAGAGGAGCGATCGTTTGGTCCTGGTCTATGTGAGTAACGAAGAGAGCCAGTCAGGTGGGAACCACCTCCACGCACTCAAGGGACTTGGGAGCAGCCACCTCCCCAGGGAGATGGTCTCGGCGCCACCAGAATCCACCGCCTGGACCCGGAGCGCATGCCCTGGTGACCGGGGCCTCCAGCCCAGGGATCCCGGTGATTCACCCCCGGAGCCCATCCACACAGCACACGCCCGCACAAACCCACGCCCTCCGTCCTCTGCCTCTGCTTACATAACAGCACGTGGTGTGCCAGGCGGAACCCTTGCCCCGGGCTTCTGGAAAGGGACTGCCGCCTCCGAAGGAGCGAGGTCCGGAGAAGGCTTCTCCTGGCCCCTCTCCAGGACGGCCGCGGAGCCCTAGCAAGTGCCCATCTTTGAAATCCTGTGCTTATCGTCTTGACTTTTAAAAGGGAATAAGCAGGAAGGGCGGTCTCTGACACCCTCCAAGCCTCCCACATCTCTGTTCCTGCCTGGTGCCCGGTGCCCGGGGGCTGGAGGAGGAGGGAGGGGGGGGAGAGCACAGAACCTACGGAATCCTCTTTCTCCTTTCTGGATCCGACACAATGTGGGGCACTCCTTTATCATGACGAGGTGACCATGCATCCCACAATGTCCTTGTCTCCCAAGCACATCCCATCCTCCGGGGGGGACAAGCACTGCCCCCTTCTCGGCCTCACCCCTCGCTTGCCCACGGGCTCCCCAAGTCGTCCTTCCGGGCACACCTAGTGGAGAGGGAGAGAGCACGTGTGCGCGTGTCACCCCGAAACCAGGTGCGCGTCTGCAGACACAGCTCCACGGGGACCCCCTTCCTCCGCGGGCATCTCCCCGCCGCCGGTCCGACCTCCTCCTCGGCGCGGACCCGGCCCTCCCGGTCCCTCCCGGTCCCTCCCGGCGCTCCGGGCGCTGCCGGCGAGCTCCCCATGGAGTTGGCGCCCGGGGCTCCCGGGCAAACGGCGGGAGGTAGGGGGGAGTGGTTGCAGAGGACGCCGGTTTGGGGACAACTTTGAGGGTTTGCCCCCCAAGAACACCGGGCGGCTCTGGGCGTGCACCCCCTCCCCTCCCCTCCCCTCCCCTCCGCGCCCCTCCCGCACACGCGCGCGCGGTTTTGTTGTTGTTCTGACCTCGGGGACCCAGCCTTCCCTCCTGCCTTCCCGGCACAGCTTCCCTCCAGCCCCCAAAGATGGGGTGACAGGAGGACCACGTCTCCAGGGGGAAAGGGGAGGGTAGGTAAGGGGGGCCCCCCGAGCGCATAGGTGACCATCGCGGCGGCTCCGAGGGGAGGAGCGGGTCCCCGCGCCGGCCGCCGCCGCCTACCTGTAAGAGACCTGCTTCCGGAAAGTTAAGTTCCGCAGCTTCTCCTCCAGCGCCTCGTCCTGGTCCCTCGCGCCGGCGGCCGCGGGCTCCTCCGGGGCAGCGGCCCCCGCCGCCGCCGCCGCCGCCGCCTCGCCCCGCGGGTCCGCGCCGCCCTCGGCGCCCAGGCAGCCGCTCCCGGCGCCGCTTCCGCCGCCGCCGCCGCCGCCCGGCGCCCCCCGCTCCTCTCCCGCCGCCGCCGCCGCCGGGGAGCTGGGGTTCATGGCGCCCGCGCCGGCCGCCGCGGAGGCAGGCGAGGCGGCCCCGCGGCCGAGGCCCGGCCGGCGGACGGCGCTGCAGGGAGCGAGCCGGTCCGTCCGCGCGCCGCTGGCAGGGGCGGCAAATGGCAGCCCCTTCCCGCAGCATCCATCCGCGGCGGCGGCGGCGGCGGCGGCCCCGCACCGGGGCATTGTGGGAAACTCCGTGCCTCCACTCCCCCGGCCTGGCCAATCAGAGCACGCCTCCCTCCGCCGCCCCGCGCCCTCCCGGGGACACGCGGGCCCGCCGGCCCCCGGGACCTGCCCGAGATCGGGAGCGCCCGCCCGCCGGGGCGGCCCTGGAACGCGGCCCCGGGGCTGCGGGGAGGGGGGCGCGGGGAGGGGAGGGGGTGGAGGGGCCGCTCGGCCCGGGGTGCTGGGTGCGAACACGGGCGGCGGGAGCGGAGGGCGCCGGAGGGAAACTCCTCGGACCGCGCGCCGCGCCCCGGTGCCCGCCCCCGGCGCAGCTCTCCTCTCGGCCGGTGGGCGGCGGCGCCCACCCCGGTCCCGGCGCCCCCTGGCCCGGGCCCCAGGCAGCCTTCTCCCCGCCACCGTCCCCCGGAGCCCGCGGAAGCTACCGCGGGCGGGACACCCTCGGGGCTCAGAGGGAGAGCGGCCGGTGGGAACCCGGGAGGGAATTCTAAAGTAAGAGATGCGGGGAGATCAAGTTCAGGATCCCGGCGAAGCGCCCGCCTCCTCTCTCGGGCTGAGGGCTGGGACCCCGTAAGCGTGAAAACCCCCAGCCCAGCGTATTCCTTACACAGAGCCCACCCCCCCTCCACAGAGGCTGATTTGATGGAGTCGGAGCACAGGTCCCTCGGTGGAGTAGACAGAGGAGAATCCAGGGGGCAGAAGCGAGGGGGGACCCCAGCGCCGGGTGCTGGTGCCTCGGGAGGGGCTCACCCAAGGACGGGCTTCCAACCACTTGGGACCCCTCTTGGGAAACATCCCAAATGTTGCAGGATCTGCTCATTTCACGGCTCACTTCACCTTCAGCCTTTGTCTCTGACACGATGGAAAACTCTACGGGGTTTGAGTGATGTGCTCCAAAGTATATGAGACAGGTACTTTTCCAAATTAGAAGTTTCCACCCAAGAAAGCTCAGCTGACAACAAACACGAGAAAGTTCCATGCTGAAGGCTAAGTGGAGTAACCAAAAGCTATAGGTGCATGTAGGCGAGGTCAGAGAACCAGGCCAGCGAAGAATTTCAGGTCAGCGTTGTACAACCCCAAACAAGTTGCTGGATTTCTTTCCCTTTATTTTCTTACGTCTAGAATTAGGGGATTGAACGAAACACCTCAAAACCCTCCCAACTCCCCACACTCTGTAGTTATCTCCATATGGACACATATACGCCAGAGGTGCCATGGGCTCCATCTTCAGAGGGGACTGGGAGTGCCAGGTGCTTCGGCAGTGATGTTAGCTAAGACCCACACGTATCTGGTGTATGACTGAGACCATGGAAACCCCATCTCACAGGGATTGCTGGACAGCTTCCCCACTGCTCTCCACGCATGCTAGTCAGTTCTCTAGCGCAACCCCCAAGATACTGCTGATGTCTTATCCTCTTCCAATTGTGTCATATTGTCACTAGAACAAAGTTCAAACAACTCCTTAACTGATCTCCGAGGTCATGTGAATGGATGATGTGCCAGCCCTGCCCACTCCCTATAAGTTTCAGAGAGTCCCTGCTCTCTGCTGTCATCTTTCATGCCTGGGAGAGCTGTGTCCTCTTCCACCCTCCTACCACTCCTGATATCACCTGGCTAACTAGCACACCTCCATCAGACTTCAGTGTATGTGTTTCCCCGACCCATTAGAAGCCTCCATTGATCTCCTTCGGGACAGAGACGGGTGAGCGGAGAACAGGCCGCCCTTGCACTATTACACTAAACTTCAGCCACTGCAACTGTGGGTCACATGTCCGGCTCTCCCCCGTGTGCATGGAGGCTACAGGTTGTTTATCACAATGTCCCCTAGGAATTAGCATCATAATTGTGCACATTGTAGGCCATTATAAAGGGTTTATTGACTTAGGAAAGAAATATAAATGGCTTTGAGCGTATAAACATATACTCAAATTCACTTATTTCGAAAGAAATTCGATTTTAAACTAGAATAAGATGTCATTTTTTAAAAATAAGTTTGATAATAGATGCTCATGGTGTTGGGGTAGGAAAACCAACAGTGTCTCAAATGGTTGGCATTGTTTGGTACAGTCTCTCTGCGGTGAAATTTGGCAATATATATCAATATTTGCAATTTGCAACCTAATTAACCTAGCCATTCTGCTTCCAGGAATTTGTCCTCTGATATCCCTGTAGATGTACACAAAATATTTAAAACTGAAAACAACCTAAATGTTTGTCAATATAGAATTAAGTAGCTAAATTATTATGAATCCAAACAAAGGAATTCTCTGCAGCCTTTAAGAGAATAAGGTAGATTGATACATGTTAATATAAAAAAATTTCAGAAATGTTAACTGGATGAGAAAAACTGGATTCAGCATATTTAGTATGCTACCATTTACAGAAAAAAAGGAGGGTGGCTGTAAATGTAATATTCCAAGAAAAATATTTAAGAAAACAGTGATTCTCCGACAGTTTAGTGGCCAGAGCTAGAATCTTGAGGTTTTTGCCTGATTGAATCAATACATACCATCAGGAGACAGAATGTCTCCCAGCCTAATAGGAAAGCCAGTTGGACCAATCAGATGTGTGTTTGCATATTTGGAGTGTACCAACAAAAAAGTCAGCCGAACAAAAGAAAACTGGGTAAAAAAGAAATGACTATTTTGAAGATACACCTGAATTGAAAACAGAGAGGAGACCCTACAACTGAGAATCACAATTCCAGCCTAAGTCAAATAAACTTCTGCATTGAGTGGCCTTCTGAAAAGTTACTTAAAATATCATTTGTCCTTTTAGACATTTTTTGTTTTTGTTTTTCAATGGTCACTAAGCAACCTTGTAATTATTTATTCAACCTCTTAGTTACCTTGACTCTAAAAAGTGGACTCTTTGTAAATGGGTCAGAAGCATTCCAATTATAGGAAAAGAAATGGACAGTCAGGGTTAAAATGCATCTCAGCCCTAGCCGGTTTGGCTCAGTGGATAGAGCATGGACCTGCAGACTGGAAGGTCCTGGGTTTGATTCAGTTCCAGGGCACATACCTTGGTTGCAGGCTCAATCCCCAGGAGGGACCGTGCAGTAAGCAGCTGATTGATGATGTTCCTCTCTCATGGATGTTTCTATTTATCTATCTCTCTCCCTTCCTTTCTCTCTAAAAATCAATAAAAACATATATTTTAAAAAATGTATCTCAAATGATTTTCAGTAACCTAAACAAGGAAATGAGCTTCCCTGGGTATCTTCAAAAATCCCACTTCTAATCCTAGACCTCAGCCATGCCCAATTAGTTGGGCCTCTTACCTCATCTTTCTATTATCAATTACTGTTCATTCTAAAATAGGTATTATCCCAGTCTTAAATACCAAAAACGTGAGTGTCCTAAATTCTAAGTCTGATCAAAAAACATTTCAAGCATGAAATTTTAAAGAAAGAAGACATTCTTTAGATTTAGATAAGACTGCAAAATCAGTAATAAAGAGAACACAATGGCTAACATTTTTTAAATGTACATAGTGATCAGGAATTTTTAGGGAATAACACAGAATCGTGTTTTTGTGATTTTAAAGCAAATAGCATAAACCAAACACACACTTTTAGGTTGTCAGCTATTTATAGACCAACTTAAGGGTAATAGAGCTTATGGAAATACTGTCACTGAAGGGAAATTTCCAGATTGAGCTTAATCCTGCCTCCCAAGCCTTTCTACTTGCCACCTGGAACACTCTACCTCAGAGGTTCCCAAACTTTTTCAATTCACAGAACCCTCAGTAATTATTTTTCCTGTGACGTGTAGGCCAAAAGAAGAACCTAATATTTGTTTTTATTAAGTAGTTCGGTGCTAACAATTTAATAACTATTTACGTTTCAACAACTTTAGTAGCTGTTCTAAAAATCACAAAACACATAAATTGACAGGAAAAACCCCCCACAATGCTCATATTTCATTCTCAAATAGCCACAACTACTTAATAACAAGATAGTAATGGGCATGGCATAACATCTCCAACCTTGGGATCGTGTTAGAACCTGTCACCCTCATTTCCTGTTCCACACTGAATTTCACATGGCATTGCTTTTTATAAGAGCAACCACTGAAAACCCAGCTTTGCCAAAATGATGATGTCACGAAAAAATGTGGAGTGATCCAATGTTGAAACTGTCAACATTCAACTAATAGTTTGCATGGTGTTTAGCAGATGTGGCATATCACTGCATCTCCCTCACATTTTTCAAATATCCTGCCGTGCCCCTTGAATTCATTGCAGAGACTGAACCCCCCCCCCCCCCCCCCGTTCAGGAACAGTGATTCAAACCCCCACAACGTTTAATGGTGTTTTTTTCTGCGTGGATTCCCTAGAAAACAGATCCTGAAGCACAGATTGTAAGCCAAGACTTCACGGGAAATTGAAATCCCAGAACTTTTTGAAGGGAAAAGAGAAGACCAAAAAAAAGGGGGGGGGGAATAAGTTCAAGGCTGTGAGTTATGAGATGGCACCCCAACCAATAAACATACCTGGTTGCTTGGGCACCAGAACTTCCTCCAAACAGAACTGACATCATCATCTCCTCTATGGTGTCCATTTCATCTATGATGCATTCTGTCTGCAAGAGAAAGAGGAATTCCTCTGCCACTTTCTTCCTGGGTCTGTCTCTCACTGGTTGAAGTTTGTCCCTTAGGGAATTAGCTCACCCTGACTTCTAGGTCCGTATTACTGGCTCTTTGTGCAGCCTCTGGGGAACCCAGATCTCTGCCCCTCAGCAGGCCTCCTCACCCCTTTCTAGAAGTAATGGGAGGAACCTCTAAAGCTAGAGGCTGGTTGGACCTGCTCACCACGTCTCCTGCCAATGAGGTCTCCTTGAAGACTGTTCAGGAGTCCAGCCCTCCTTTCCAGAGGCTGAGAGAACTGTCTAAACCAGCCGTGGGCAAACTACGGCCCTCAGGCCCGATCCAGCTTGTTCAGCTGTTCTATCCTGCCCGTGGAGCCAAAAGAGCGGAGGGTTCTCTCCCCTCTGCTCTTTCACCAGCAGCCCAAGATGAGAGTGCCAGCATGGTCAGGTTGCTTTTGTTCCGGCCCTCTGGTCCAGTTTAAGAACCCATTGTGGCCATTGAGTCAAAAAGTTTGCCCACCCCTGGGACTCTAAACTGTGCTACTTACTTTTGTCTTTCCTCTCTTGTTAGGATAGGAGATCTATATTAGCTGTGTTCAACAAAACTGTAGTAGGCACACAGTAGGTACATAACACATATTTACTGAGAGAATGAACGCCCATTATCCAACACTCATTAACCTATGAGGAACATCAGTGGGCCAATAGGAAAGGCGCTGGGATTGTAAACTTGCCAGTTAATAAGGGGAGAAGGGATCCCCCTGAGGACTGCGTGTTGAGCCTGAGATCCTCAGGCTTGCGTCACTACCATTACAAAATACGAAGCTACGTTGAGAGCCTGAAATTAGAATGAAGAAACATATTTTAGGTTCTACTGATAGGGATTGATAGGAATCCTTTAGCATAGGCAGTCCCCAAGAAAGAGTTTAAAAAAAAATAGAGCTATTCTATCTCCAGGATGGAAGGGGCCTGTAGATCATCCAATCCAATCTTCCATCCATGTACAGTGCTCCCACAGCATCACTCCATGTGATCCCTTTTAGCGGGAAACACTGAAGTTACAGGGAGTCACTACTTTTTGAGATAATCCAGTCATTTTCAAGAGGCTCTCTTGTAAACTCTTCCCACTTTTCATTACTATTCCTTATTCTAACTGTTGGTGTGCCAAAGAAAGTAATGGGGTTTGCAATGTTCCTACACTTGAGCAACTGGTGTATGGGCCAAAATGAGGGAGTTAATATTTATTTAAATTTTCTTTCCGTGTGCTGACCATCATTCACCCACCCTAAGTCTTTGAGAGCGGAAGTTTGTCATTCATTGCATTCGCATTCCCTTTTGGTTCCTTATCAACGCAGATCTGATCTGCAATATACTCAGCAAGTCACCAATAAATTTCCTGAAAAGGATAAGGTCAGGATGAGAATGCGTAGCACGCCCCATAAACCTCAATTCAAGCTGGCAATCATTTGTTTTACAGGCAGTTAGCAAATGTCTATATGGGATATGCACTGTTCTATATACTAGAGATTTATCAGGGGAAATTTAATGATCCTGATTTCTTGGTGGTAAATATTCTAGTGCTCCATTTTAGTTGGCAGAAGTAAATTCAGAAAATATTTAATATATGTATAGCATATATATTTATATGTATATTTATGTATATGTATATATGTATATATTTATATAATATTTAATATATGTATAACATATATTCATTATTCATAATAAACTTCATGTAATATTTAATATATGTATAACATATATACATATGAATAATATTCATAATGACCTAAGTCAAATTGGGTATTCAGGCTATATATCCCTCCAAATTATAATTTTGTAAAGAATTCCCAAAGTTAACTATGAAATTAACAATATTACTCTTTAACCAAATCCTCCCACTTCTGAAAATTGGAAAGGAAAAATTGCAAGAAAGAGCATTCTAAGTATAGAAAAACATTTGTCATAGAATTGTTTATAATGGTGAGGATGTGAGCTAACACATCAAAAATAGGAAAATCAATAAATTTTTCAAAGTCCATTTAAGGAATAGTATGCAGATGCCCAAAATAATAGTTATGGATGATGGAAAACAAATCAATTTTACTAAAAAGAGATGTTGACAGGAAGCCAGGAAGGCTGGTCAACAACCTTAATTGCTCTAACCACTCACCCTTTACTTGAGACATTGTTAGCTGATGCAGCCTCCACCTTGTTTGTACCGTGTAAGTTTCTGTTATTTCCTGCCTAACAGCTACATGTAAATTTCTGTTTATCTTGCCTAAGATGTTTTTCCCAAAGCCTCAATAAAAGGGGATGGCAGGGCCAGAGCAGGGAGTAGTTCTCCCACTAGAGTTGGATTACCGCCTGGCCTCCCATGTCGTCAAGTTGAATTTCTTCAAGTCTCAAGTCTCTTAATTTGTGTGCGGCCCTTCTCCAGAACCTGAACCCTGGATTGGAACTCTTTCCACGCGGGCCGTGAAAGAGATTCCTATATCTGGATCCATGTAAATTTGTTACGCAAATTGCCGATGATATGCTAAATGGAAACAATAGGATATGAAGTTGAGTGACATCATTATTGCAACTATATAAAATATGGATATATAAGACAGAGAAGGGAGCACAGTCATTTTAATTCAGTAAAGGGATGAATTTTTGTAATATAGGGAAAACGCATTAAGATTAGAACGATTCCTCTTAAGAATGAACATGAAATGTGGCGTCAAATGAGTTAGAGAAATTAACTTCATTTTCTTTGTATGTCATGGGCAATGAAATTATTTTAATAATTAAGATTGTCTTTTTTATTAAAGAAAAAGAAAAATGGCAATAATAAAACACCAGAGCTGGGAGGATTTTGGAGATTACCTATCCCCACCTTTCATTTCACAAATGAAGAAACTGACACCTAGAGAAGCTAAGCAACTCCCGGAAGTTCACAGAGGTAGTGGAGAACAAAGAGGAAAGTTCAAGTCTTCTGGAATGTTACTTTTCCCCCAGAATAAACATTTACTCATTACATAAACATTTAGTAAGTAGGTACTCTATACAACTATGTAATGCACACTGTGTTCGGCATTGTATTCAAAGATAGGTTGGTACAGACACTACTCTTCCAGGATCAGAGCCTTACAGGGTAAACAGCATAATAATTATTAAGGGTATTGACATAGTGCTTATGTTCAACTAGATTACAAATGCCTTGGAACATGACCTTAGAAGACATAACAACTGATGTCTAATGAGGGAAGAACTGACTTTCACGATCCAGAAACAGCACATTTAAAAGCACGGAAAAATTTAAGAACCAGGCATGTTGTACAATATAAAATTCTTTGATATGGCACAGACTTGGAATGGAGGAGCAAGGGAGAAGTGGCGGTAGATGAGGCTGGGGGATGGGGGGGAGGAGGCAAGTTACAGATACTTTGAGAAGCCCTTCTGTTCTATTCTGAAGATTTTGAACTTTATGAAACAGACAAATAAAAGCACAAATTATGCTACAGTGGGGAAAATGGTATAATTAGGTATAAGCTTTAGAAAGCTATCAAGGTGGAAAGGGCAAAGCTGGACAGGAAGAGGCAAGAAGACAAGTCATGAGTCTGTGCAAGAAACACTAAGGACTTGAACTAAAGTGGTATAAGTGGGCTAAGAAGAGGAATAAGTATTTGAGGGATATTAATGAGAAAAAACAAAAATATTTAACAAATTAACTATTGATAGTGAGAAAAAATGGTAGAACCAAAGTTGAAATCAACCAGTAGCTCTACAAATTTTAAGTAGAGTCTAATAGTAATACACACTAAGGAACTAAGGAAAAAAAACTAATGGAATTTAACATGGTCTTACCTATATGTCATAAGTAGTTGCTCAAAACTTCCATAACATATCAATCTCTGCTAATCAAACACAACTTATGTAAGGGAGAGTCAAATTAAATACTTATTATATTAACCAAGACTGAATCATGAATAGAAAATCTCAACAAACTATATCCAGCAATGAGATTACATTGGTAATCAAAATACTTTCAACAAAGAAAAGCCCAGGATCAGATGGCTTCACTGGTGAATGCTATCAAACATTTAAAGAATTAATACTAATCCTCCTCAAACTCTTCTTAAACATTGAAGAGGAGAGAACACTTCCAAGCTCATTCTACAAGGCCAGCACTGCCCTGAGTCCAAAGTCAGAGGGAGACACTATGAGAAAACTGTACATCAATATTCCTAATAAATATTGATGCAAAAATCCTCAACAACATACCAGCAAATAGAATTCAACAACACATTAAAAGAATTATACACCGTCACCAAGTGAGATTTATTCCTGGAATGCCAGAATGGTTGAACATATGAAAAATCAATTAATATAATATCACATTAATAGAATTAAGAGAAAGAAACACATGATCATCTCAACTGATGTAAAAAAAAAAGTCATTTTACAATAGTCAACACCTTTCATAATTATAAAAACACTCAAGAAACTAGGAATAGAAACTACCTCAACATGGCAAAGACCATATTTAAAAAAAAAAAAAAAAAAAAAAAAAACCTCACACAAAGCTAACATTATACTTAATGGTAAAAGACTAAAAGCTTTTCCTTTAAAATCAGGAATAAGACAACGATGGCTGATTTCTGCCACTTTATTCCACGTAGTCTGAAAGTCCTAGCCAGAGCAATTGGGCAACAAAAGGAATAAAAACTGTCCAAATTAAAAAAGAAAGAAGTAAAATTATCTGTTTGTAGACAAGATGATTTTATGTATAGAATTCAAATACAAAAAAATTTGTTAGAATAAATTCAGGACACAAAGTTTCAGGATACAAAGTCAAAATGCAAAAATCAGTTGTGTTTCTATGCACTAACAATGAGCAATAGAAAAGTAAGAAAACAATTCGTTTTAAATAGCATAAAAAACCTAGAAATAAATTTAACCAAGAAAGCAAAGGATGTGTATAATGAAAACTGTAAGTGTTGTTGAAAGAAATTTAAAAAGATACAATTAAGCAATTCATGTGTTCGTTCATACATCAGAAGAGTTAATAATGTTAAGATGTCACTACTACCCAAAGCAATCTACAAATTTAATGCAATCCCTATCATAAATCCTAGAGGCATCTTTTTTTCAGAAGTAGAAAAATCCACCTTAAAATGGATATGGTATGTCAAAGGACTCTGAAGAGCCAAAACAATCTTGAAAAAGAAAAAGTTGTAAGTCTCACACGGTCTGATTTAAAAACTCACAACAAAGCTACAATAGTCTAAACAGTGTAGTACCGGCTAAAGGAAAACATATAGAAAAATAGAAAAAAAATAGTTCAAAAATAAACCTTCACATATATGACTAAATGGTTTTCAACCAGGGTGCTAATATCATTCAATGGAGAAAAGATAGTCTCTAAAACAAACGATATTGAAAAAAAGGGCTACCCACATGCAAAAGGATGAATTTGGACCCTTACTTAGTTTAAGTTACTGTAACAAAAATCATTGATTAGGTAGATTAAATAACAGACATTTATTCCTCGGAGTTCTGGAGGCTGGGAAGTCTAAGGTCAATGTGTCAGCAATTCAGTTCTTCCTGATTTGCAAACAGCCTCTTCTTCTTATGCCCCTTCCTCTTCTTACATGAGCACTAATCCCAGCATGGGGCCTCCACCCTCCTGACCGCATTGAAACCTATTTACCCCAAAATCCCCTACTCCTACATTGGTGCTTAGGGCTTTAATATATGAATTTTGAGAGGACACAAACACTCCATCTATATCACTTAACTTATACCAAAAACAAAAATTAATTCAACAGGGATCAAAGATCAAAATGTAAGATGGGGGGAAAGCTCATGACATTGGATTTGACAATATTTTCTAGATATATACAGGCAACAACAGTAAAAATAGATAAATTGGACTACATTAAAATGTAAAACTTCTGTGTATCAAAGGACATAATCAACACAGTGAAAAGGCAGCCTACAGAATAAGAGAAAATATTTGCAAATCATATCTGATAAGGAGCTAATATACAGAATATATAAAGAACTTCTACAACCCAACAACAAAACCACAAATAACTTCATTAAAAATGGGCAAAGGACCTAAACAGGCATTTCTCCTAAGATGATATACATATAGCCAACAAGCATATAAAATGATGCTCAGCTTCACTAATCATTAAGGAAATGCAAATCAAAACCACAATGATATATCATCTCACACCTATTAGAATGGCTACTATAAAAAAATAGAAAATAAAAGAAACTGGAAATAACAAGTGATAGTGGGAATGTAGAGAAATTGGACCTTGTTCACTGTTGGTGGGAAAGTGCAGTGGTGTAGCCACTCTGGAAAATAGTGTGACAATCCCTCAAAAAATAAAATTACTATATGACCTTGCAATTCCATTCTGGGTATATATACAAAAGAATTAAAGCAGGCTCTTGAAGAGATACTCCCACACCCATATTCACAGCAGCATTATACAGCAGCATTATTCACAAGAGCCAAGAGGTGAAACCAACCCAAGTGTCCATTAATGTCTGAATGGATACACAAAATGTGATATTATACATTATTTTATATGCTTGTTGCCATAAGTATATCATCTTTGGAGAAGTGCCCATTAGATTATTATTCAGCCTTAAAAAGGAAGGAAATTCTGACACATACTACAACCCTGAAAAAAACTTGACGACATCATGCTAAGTGAAATAAGTCAGTCACAAAAAGACAAATAACATATGATTATACTTGCATAAGGTTTTTAGAGCAATCAACTTCATAGGATGGTGGTTGCAAAGGGATGGGAGAGCAGAAATGAAGAGCTGTATAATTTTTAGTTTTGCAAGATGTAAAAACCTTCTGTAGATTGCTTGCACAACTTAACATTATTGAATAGGATAGTTAGAAATGGTGAAAGATGGTAAATTTTGTTATGCCTTTTTGCCACAATAAACTGAAAAATAAACTACTTATGGAAAGTCTCTGAAACAAGAGTTAAAAAAAAAATAAAACTCTGAGGAAAACATGGAAGTGAATTTGTGTTGAGACCACGAATTATTGACTGTGTCTCTGACTTTGTCTCAGACCATGAGCAAGGAAAATAAGTTCTCGAAAGAAGGTGAGTCCAAATGGGTAGGAGCCACGTAGGGGCCATTGTGAGGCAAGGGAAGAAATAATTTCTTGATGGAGCCTTCAAGGCCAAATTGCCAATCCCTGCACCAGATTTCAAGACGTTGGAGCTCTCTCTTTCCTCTTCATTAATCAAAGATAATGCAGAATTACAGGGTGAAATGACTTGCCAAAGAGTTTTCCATTTTCTGCCTCTCCGAAATGGTGCTGATTGGAATGAGAAAAGCTAGCTCCCTGAGGACAAATGCTCATGCTCGCAGGACCAGAGTTTGCCTGCAGCAAAAGCAGAGTGCTCAGAGGTCTACTTTGTTGTTCCTGTGGACAGTCCCTGTGGTAAGCCCCGTGCCCTCAACAGCACTCCTTCAGGCCAAGCCACCATTAGGAGCTGCGCTGGAGAACTTGAGCATTTCCCTTTTTTTTCTCAAGTGCATCTAGTCTTTAATTGGATTGCTGTGATTTAACCTTCCTAGGCCAACATTGCTTTGCTAACCACAGGCTTAAAAGCTGCCCCTATTACATTTGCTCGAACTTCTATTCCACCGATGGTTTACACAATTGTTTTCTCAGTCTTCACTGACATATTGAACTCTCCTAAAAGAAAAAAGGACTCTTAGAAACTCCCATAGGTTCATTTAGATTCTTTCCCTCGTAATTTTCATTATTTCACAAAACAGGGCATAAAGTTGTTACATTTGCCACATGACAATACAAGACAAATAATTTTCAAATGCTACAGAAAAAGTACACAAGTCAGATATTCAAAATCATAAAATAGGAATGTGTGATGGAGAACGTTTTTCTCCAAGTGAATCACCTTCAGCATGAATGTGGTTCTGTTTGCTCCAGATCAGGTTCTGTTGAGATGAGGGTTTTGATTATGCTCAGCTGGTCTGGTCATATTTCTGTACGCAATTACTGGGAGCCTTTGCTCACACAGGCCATCCTGATGCCACCTGGACTTACTTAACACAAGGGTGTCATATACATAATAATTCCATTTTTAGTCTCTACTCATTAGCCCAGTCACCTCACCAAAGAATGCGACTTGGTGATCAATAAAATGGAGCTCCTGAATTCACAGCCCATTAGTATTGAGAGGATAATCTGAGTTAAGCAGAATTGACAAGTACTCATTTTGGGTTTTTTTTTTAGACTACCATATACATAAAAACAAAAGTCTGTAACTTTGAAGAAAAATAACAGAGGTTATTGGGATGACCTTCTCTACAGTGTATTTACCTTCTCTACCAGACTACAATTATCCATTAGCTTTGATTCTTGGGATGACCTGCTCTATAACATACCTTCTTTGGCGTCCATTTAATCTTAAAGTGTTTCATGGTTTACAGTTTATCTCTGGCCAGTTAGAGTGTCAGCAACTTGAGGGCAATATGTGCTAACACAATATGTGTTGTACTGCTTCTCCTTTAGTGCCCAGTTCTCCTATAGAACCCAATAAAATTATGTATGTTGTCAGAAATTATAAATGATCAATTATTTGCTTGACTCAAAAGTTCTGAAGTGATTAAGATTTCCTGAGTGATTACTGCTTTGAAGTCTGCACCGATGAATTTATTTCTTCCAGATATAATTGAGATATAACATTGCAAAAGTTTAAGGTTACAACATGTATCAACTTATTGAATTAAAGAAAACATAACTGGGTTCAGTAAGTGGATGCAGTCCTTGTAGACATGAGTCTGTCGGCTCATCACAGTGGTGTTCCCTTACCACCTGCATTCAAACCATAACCCCTATGCACTCACACTCCTGACTTTCATTCAACTGGAACCCTGAGCTTGGAAATAGGAATTGGATTTTTAAAGGGAAAATGTGGAAAACCCTAACCAAAGCTTCCACAGTCAAAGCCCAGTCTCAGAAGGACTCTTAGTGGAAAGGATGTTGGAGAAGAAAGCCAGATCCATGTTTGCCATCTTTATCACCAAGCAGTTGTGTGGCTTTAGGCAAGTGACTTAACTTCACTAATATGTAGTTATCTTATTTATAATATGAAAGAGTTGAAATAGAGATTATTTCTCACTCCAGAATCTAACAAACATAAATAAGGTGGAAACAGAGTTGAGGTAGACAGCAACTTCTCATAGATATTGTCCTACAGCAGCCTGAATGATGTCCTCACTACTCAATTGTTTCGGTCTTCTCTTCTCTTCTCTTCTCTTCTCTTCTCTTCTCTTCTCTTCTCTTCTCTTCTCTTCTCTTCTCTTCTCTTCTCTTCTCTTCTCTCTCTCTCTCTCTCTCTCTCTCTCTCTCTCTCTCTCTCTCTCTATATATATATATATATATATATATATATATATATCTTCCTCTCTTTCTCTCTCCCCCCGTTCTACTTCCTTCTCAATCCTTCCTCCTCCCCTCCCCCCTTCAGATGGTGCTCGTCATCGGGGAAGAAAGGAATGGCATTAAAAACTCTTTCAAAGGGTGTGACTACAGAACTTCTTAAAGATACCAATATGTTCCCTTTCTCTTGGGAATAAATATGAATCCTTTTGATGTTTTTCTGTCTCAGAAAGTAGTTCCATAAACATGTTTGCCAATCGGAACATTGAACTATTTCCAAAAGATCACTTCATCAAAGCTAATGGATAATTGTAGTCTGGTAGTCAAGAGTTCATAGAAGTGTTTCCTGCTCCATTACTCAATAAACATTAAATAACAATAACAGAAAGGATACTATTAAACCACTCTGGATGAATTCTTTGAAATGGAAGGAAGTAGGAAGGAACAAGAGAGAACATATTATGCAGAAAGATGTAATCCATATAAAAAGAGATGTGTTTGTTCCCCATGTGTTTAAAATTTGTTCTTTAAGCAAATATCCTTAGGAGTTCTTGTTACATTTTTATTGACATTATCTTCAGTTCTTCCACAGAAAGCACCTAATCTCATTGTTCATCCTGAACTCCCCTTTCAAACATCTCTGTCTCCTTAAATGGTTAGGATGTGTGTGTTTTTTTGTCTCCTTGTGCCAGCCAGCTTGTGGTGTTTCTCAAAGGTATGAGCAGGCTATTGGGCCTCTCAGATAGGAGTGGATAGTCAATAAGTGAAAGGTAAGGGGGTGGGGGAGTATCATTTATCCCTCCAGAGGCCTGCAGCAAAAAGGCTGGTGGTCAAGAGGGAGGACTCTGAGTGCCATTCAGATGCTGAAAGTTCTCGCCAGAATACACAGGAACAGGCAACTGCTCTCCCAGGCAGCAAATTTCTTCAGCTTCTGCTCCAAAAACGTCCATTAGCTTAGTCCATTGGTTGCCCAAGTCATCTGAGCAGATGGCAGGCCTCCTTTGCAGCGATCTGATTTGGTGATCATCCTATCTGGTATAGTTATCTGGGTTTCCCATCAGATTCCTGGTTTGGGGGATTGTCCTATGTGAACTGTTCACCAAGTTCCAATATTTGGCCATAGTTACTTTAATTATTGAGTTGGCCATTGGGGGATGGAGGGAACAAAGATTAGGGAGTCTGAAATCTATACTCAACTCATCATATCCCCCAAATCTCCCAGGGAATTAAGTTAACCCAAGTCTTGAGAAAATGCTGGGAATATGTTACATTGGTTTTGATGAACTCTTAGAAAGTTTAATCAATTTACCATTCCCTCTCATTCTTTTTTTCCACACACCTATTTTCATTTCCTGATGCTTGTCTTGTGCCACTTACCTACCTATTCAAGTAATCATTTTTTCCATACAAAAAAACACACAAACAAACAAACACAAATTCTTTTCCCCTCTCTACCTGTCCATTCTTTTGCACATTTATAGTCATTAAGCTGGACAAGAATGTTTACATGTGTAAAAACGTGAGTCAGTGGAAGTGTATAATAACTGATGGCTGAACTTTACCCTAAACCAAATTATTGGAATGGAGCCCAGGCATTTTGAGGAAAACCTCCCAAGTAATGCTAATGTTTAGCCGCCAGTTTTGAGAACCATTGATCTGGAAGCTTGTTGGCTTCTCCTGGGCACTTGCCAGTGAATGTTGGTCCCTGACAAAGTAGAAAGGCCCCCTAAAGCCTCTGCAGCACAAACAATGGGTGCAATAGTTTTCAGAAGGGAGCAGTGTCTGTGGGGTGGGTGGGATCATTAAGGAAAGTGGCACCAATGGGAATTCATGGGAAGTTTTAAATTACAGGTATTGTTTCCTTCTACTCTGTGATAAATCTCTATCTAGAACTCTTACCCACACAATAATTCTAGCTAACACTTATGTAGTAAATACCATGTGACAATGATTAACATACTACTTATACTAACTCTATCTTCTCAACAACCTGTCAGGTAGGTACTGTTTTCATTTCCATTTCACGCACCAAGGAGCTAAAGCAGTGAGGCTGAGAAGTGCCCAGGACAATAAAGGTGGCGCATTGCAGAGTCAGAATTTGGAATCCTGGCTATCTGGCTCCAGGATCTGTGCCCTGTCTCTGGGACAGAATCCCATTATAGAACCACTTAATTCATTGGTGATTCCTTAAACTGAGCTCAACATTGCTTCTTCTCCATGCCTATTTGTGGGTTCTAATTCTTGCTTTTCGAAGACAAATCTCTTTCATATAATGAAAGACTCATACATGTAAGACTATAGCTTATTAGACTGGAAAAGACTTTGTAAATCAATTACCATGGCCCCTGCATTTATGCCTGGCCAGAATGAGGGCAAAATGTTTGCTTGAGATGTTTTCAAGGTGACACAGCTAATCAATGGCCCAACCAGAAAAAAGTTAGACCTCCCTTAAATTCCAAACCAGAACTCAATCCATAATACCTCTCAAAGACAGCACCTTTTCTTCTCCAAGGCAGTAACTCTGTCTCCCACTTTTCAATATACAGGGCGGGGCAAAACCAGGCTTACAATTGTTCATATGGAAAATAATACAATCATTAATAAATAATAGCACAAGAATAAACTCTGTGTTTGCGCACTCACAACTGTAAAATTACTTTTGCCCCATCAAAAGTAGCATCCTCATTTTTTTTTGTCCTAATTTTGCTCTCTTCTGGGTACACTCCAATTTATCAATATTACTCTTAAGGAGAACTTCACCTTCATTCCTGGCAATGTGATAGATTAGCTATCCAAAGAAAATTTTCTTAGTAGAGACCTCTATAATTCTTTATATATTGATTTTTTACAGAGAAGAAGGGAGATAGAAACATCGATGAGAGAGTCATGGATCAGCTGCCTCCTGCACGCCCCCTACTGGGGATGTGCCCACAACCAAGGTAAATGCCCTTGACTGGAATCGAACCCGGGACCCTTCAGTCTGCAGGCTGACATTCTATCCACTGAGCCAAACCGGTTTCGGCAAGACCACTATAATTCTTGATAAAATATAGAAAACATCTTTTTCAATGAATGTCAATTCATTCATTAAGCTGATTTTAAAAGTAAGGAAAACACACACACACACACATACACAGCCAGAAATAATAAGAAATTTTGCCTTAGAGGCATTTGCTGATCCCTTGTTTACCAGAACTGGATGTTTGATGGGCTGTGGTGTTGGGGGATAGGAAATAAAGGCTAAATAGGATGATAAGATGAATGGAGACCCACATATAGTCAAGATTCCTGAAGCAGTGCATCCAGAGCAGATCTAGAAAACACCCACACCCCAGGGGAAGCTGGTACAGCTTACTGCAGTGTGGGTACTTGGTGAATAGAAAATAAACTATAAAGGATGCAGAGAAGGAGAAAGGGAGGAGGAAGAAGAAGCAAAGAAAAGTCTGCTGAGAAAATAAATTTCTAACCACATTTGTATAGATTTGGGGCCAGAATTCATACTAATTATATGGGCACAAGTATATGAAATACCTAATTATATAAACTTGAAACTAAGTTTAAAGTAGTGTCAGGTAGTTAAGAGTCTTGGCACCTGGTGAAATAAAAGCAGATTTTCTTTGAAGAAAGACAATTTAAATTTAGGCCTCAAAGAATTTCTGCAGATAAAGTTTCAATGAAGATAAATTCAAATATCACAAAAGCCATAAAGAAGCAAAGCTCTATGAGAAATAGTCCACACAAAAAGCTAATGGCAGAATCATCTTGCAAAAAAATCATATCTGAGAAATATGAATATGGAATATAAAATAATATTATGTTTAATATATTTTTTAAAATATTGAAAGATTGATATAAGAGCAAGTAATGATCCAAGCAAGTAGACATTTTGCAAATAGACAAATACAATGATAATTATTGTCAAAAATAATAATAAAATTAGACATGCAATGGACAGATGAAGTCATATGTGGTTAGACTCAAAGATGTGCCATCAAGATTGCCCCTCAAGGAAAGACTTCCAACTGCAAACAGTGTGGTCTTCAAACAGCCTCCAGCGGTCAGCTCCTCAGCTCCAACAGGGGTCAGCTCCAGTGGTCAGCTCCAAAAGCTGTCTCTCTGAAGGCCACTGTATCCAGGGCCTGAGCAATGAGGGGATACAAAGACCCCGTTTCATCGGGATGCTAACCACTCTGATGCAACATTTCACTGCAGAGCTCTCTGCTGGATTAGCCATCCTTTTGTTGGGACTCCATTGCAGTTCGCCTCTGTCCAGCCCTGCTTACTTCTCTTTCTTTTCATAGGCGTTTGAGCCCTAATAAATAGCTTATGCCCCACATTCAATGACAGAGCACACTGTAAGGAGACCAATAAACTTGGGAAGTAGATCCGAAGTGATGGCCCACAGAGAGGCAAATGTGAGAGTTAAGAGACGTTGCCGATAGAATAAGGTCTGAAATAAGAGCGGTCAGAGCTCCATAAGGATTTCATAGAGGGAGATGGGAAGAGGCAATATTGGAAAAGATAATGTCATAGAATTATCAAAATTAATGAAATACACCAGTCCTCAGATTAAGAAAATAACAAATCTTGCCAAAACCTGTTTGGCTCAGTGGATAGAGCGTTGGTCTGCGGACTGAAAGGTCCCGGGTTCGATTCCAGTCAGGGGCATGTACCTTGGTTGTGGGCACATCCCCAGTAGGGGGCGTGCAGGAGGCAGCCAATCGGTGTTTCTTTCTCATCGATGTTTCCAACTCTCTATCTCTCTCCCTTCCTCTCTATAAAAAATCAATAAAAATATATTTTTTAAAAAAGAAAAGAACAAATCTTAAATATTAATACATCACTTAGTTAATTAAAAAGAAAAGATCATGATGAATTAGCCAGAAAAAAAAATGGCAGATTACCTTTAGATAATCAAGAACTAGAAAAACAGATTTTCTTAACAGTAAAATTAGAACCCTAAAAATAGTAGAATCAAAATATGGAACAAAAATAGTTGTCAATCTAAAAAGTTGTCCAAAAAAGAATGGCAATTATGTGATTTGACAAAGGTGTTAGCTAACATGGTTATCATATTGCAGTATATAAATGTTATCAAATCAACATATTGTACACCTGAAACTTATAGGGTTGTCGATTATACCTCAGTAAAAGTAAAATAAATTGGTAAGCCCAACAAAACTATCTTTTAAGAATTAGGAAGACAAATTAAAGCTTAGATCAAGACTAAGACTCTCACATAACCCTTTTCCTACATAACACTTAGTAGGTATTTTAAAAATTCTTCTGTGGCCTCCTGATCTGCAATACCTGCTTCTCTTGAGGATTTAACATTTTCCTGATCCTTGAATGAGGTGACCACAAATTTCTTTGGTTTTCAGCTTTATAACAATGCTGCCCACTATGTTTTTTTTTAATCAATCCTCACCTCATGAGTCCAGAAATTTGGCTGCTTTTCCACCTTTTCCATACCTTCATCACACATTATACATGTTACTTTACCACTTTCCAGAATAGCCTGATGTACAGATTGTGATTTCCTTTCCTTTTTTCTGGATGTACTACACTGTTGATTTATTAGCATTGAATTTATGGCCAACAGCAGTATAACTCATGCCTCTATGAAACTTTATCTAACGCACATTTTCTCCATACGGCACATCACAGCTTTTCACACTTAGGAACACCAGGCAGAACTTCAGCACTATGCTTGGGAGCCATTTTGAATAGCAAGATCACCAACAACAGGCACAAAGATGGAGAAAGAGTAGCACTACGTACATTAGTTGTTTGGAGTATAAGAACTGAAACAAGAAGACAGCGTCCCTTTGTTCAACCTTAGCTAGAAACATACCCCTTGGGCAATTTGTTTCTGCTGGTCTGTGCAAGTCCATGAATGATCATGATGGTGCTGTGAGTTTGATTTCGAGGTTACAAATAAATTTTAATGGGTAGGAAAATTCACATATAAAAATTCACATATTCTAGCCGAAGACATGTTCAGCTTTTAATACATATAATTTATTGTTATCTGCAAATAGCAAGGATTGACTGTACAACTATAATATTGTACAGCTATTGCATGAAAAATGAGAGCTGCTCAGAATTGAGGCATTCTGAAGTCCTTAAGATGTTCAGAAAGAGAGTAAATATACTGACTAAATTCAAATGTTTGTCAAATATGCATGAGAAGAACAAAAATAGCGTTTCCAATGAATAAAAAGAATGTGTTTACCTCAAACAATAACAATCACAAGATGTCATTTTATACCCATCAGACTGGAAAAAAACTAAATTCAGATAACATCAAGCATAGATCTGAGTATTGGGAAAGAGGAACACAAATATTTTTAGTAGAGGTGCAAATTGATACCACCATTTTTAAAAATATTTTTTACTGATTTTAGAGAAAAGAAGGGAGAGGGAGAGAGAAACATCAATGAGAGAGATGCATTGATCGGCTGCCTCCTGCACGCCCTCTCTTGGGGATCAAACCTGGAACCCGGGCATATGCCTCGACCTGGAATTGAACCAGTGACCTCTTGGTGCATGGGATGACACTCAACTCACTGAGCCACATTAGCCAGGACGATACCACATTTTGATAAAAGTTTGCCAATCCCTAAGAAGGTTTATAATAATGTATATTTTAAAGGTAGCACCCAGAACGGACGGGAGTGCTCCATATGGGAAGCAGTTAACTCCGAGGAGAATGCACTCCTGCTTTCTGTGACTTCAGGCGGGTTCTGACTTGGCAGTCACTCCCCAACCATCACATCGCAGTGTGTCAACGGAAACCTGTAGACTTATCTGCCAAGCCACAGCTTCCTCGATCTATTATTGGAAAGGTGAGGTTTTGGACCTTCTGCTTGCGTAGCTGCCACAATCAGGTGGTATCCAGGGAAGGCAGAGGGAGTGGAGCTGCAATGGACGGGTCACGTGCCATGCAGTTCTGACAGGAGATCGCCTCTTTGCCGCATGACCTCCTCCCCATTTTAACTCAGGACATGTTCTGCTTCTAATATATGTTTCAATCCCAACTTGAAAACTGGTTTTAAGTTCAGGTCCAAAGTTCTAGCTCTTACTTGTTAATAACATCTCCTCTTCTAGATATGCAGAACTAACTTTACCTTTGTTTGTATAAAACCTCGGCCACCTCCAGAGCAATGAGAACAGCATCAGAGACCACTGCAGGCTGAGTTATGGCAAGGGTGATAGAGTTTGAGCAGGGAGAGAGACTCACTCACTGCTAGCTCCTGGGCCACAGTGTGGTGAGAAGAAGTGCTGATCCTCCTAGGGAAGTCTCAGAGGTTCTTTGATGGAGACGATATGAATAGGACACAGCTAAGCCACCAGAGACAGAAGAAAGCCGAGGTGTGGCAGGGGGTGGGTGCTGGAAGGTTAAGTAAACTACACGCTGGCTGATTAGACTCTCCCTGGCACCATTCCCCACCCTGTTTCCCAAAACACCTGCCCACAGTGACATGCCCCCTTCAGGACACTGAAATATCCTCCTCACGAGAAACAGAATGGCCCGGATACTCATATATTACCCTTTGGGAACCCTAACACAATCCCCAATCCATCATTCTATCCAACCCTACCCAGAGAGCTAGCCCGCCAGCACCCCTCCTCGTTCAACTCATACTCCCGCCAAGTACTACCCCTGCGGGGAGGACTGCATAGAATTATGGGTGTAGTATTGCAAATACTATTTCAACTGTATTTTCGTTTCCACATTCATTTACCTCAAACCATGAAAGCATTTAAATGATAACGAAGCCAAGAAAGAAAACATGTGGGGATTGAGGGCACCCTTTCTGTCTGGTGGTGTCTACAGATGTAGATGGTTTTATGTTTACATTTTTTCTATTGGGGGATATTTTTCTTTGAACCAGCCCGGGCACATGGGCTCTGTCAGGCGCCCATCAGCAGGCTGCGCTGGCCATCTGTTTTGCAGAAACACTGGGGAGGACGTTAGTGGCGAACACCCTGGCAGCCCCGACTCCCAACTACCCTTCCCTTAAGAAACATTAAACATTCTGAAACAGACTTCCTGGAGAACAGCACAGCAGCCTCTCTGGCAGCTCCCGCGGTGTATTCCTCAATGGTTATTTTTGCTCCTCTGTCTAGAAACAGCAGCAAAGAGGGAAGAAGAAAACACATGGACTCCTCCTGGGGCCAGAACTTGGAAATTGGCAAAAGATCTAGCAACAGCTGTGCCCATTGGAAGTCAATATCAACCTGCGCCACCTGCCCGGGCTCACCAAACCACGAGGGATCGAGTGCAATTAGCCTCTTCAGTGGCGCCTTGGGTTGTTTTGCAGGAAATGACGGAGATGAGCCGTCCTCCTCCTTTTTCCCTCTCGGAACAGAGAGGGGCCTTTCGGAGTGGTGGCTGGGTAAAAACCAACCCCGATCATTCGAGGAGGAGGAGGATGGCAGTGGCGTCTTGCAAAGCAGTCCCATTGGAGGGACCATGGCTGTCACCTACCCAGATGGGGCACAGCTAATGGAAACGGTACTGGGAAGGAAATCCGGACGGCTGGTCCTGGTTTATACTCGGCACTCATGCACCGTGTAACCAGTGTGGAGCTGTTCATGCCTCTACTGCCCCCACCCCCTCAGCAGGGGATGTAAGGGTTGCCATACCCTCCTCACGAGTAATCAGCAAGTGCCTCATGCGATATGTGAGAGGGCTTTATGTAAAGTACAAGGTCTTATACAAATGGGATCATTAAGAAGATTTTTAAACATAATTTTTGAGATTACTGAAGGCTTATCTCTGGAACTAAGGAGAACAGAACCGAGACTGCAGTGTGTGTGTGTGTGTGTGTGTGTGTGTGTGTGTGTGTTAGTGCAAAGAAGGGAGTGTGCAGACTCCTCCATTGATCACAGCCCAGACCTCTTTACTCAGGCCTCTCATTTCTTGTCCCAGGGTGGGGAGGGGGTGTGAAACTAACCACTCTCCCCACATCCTAGCCCCATAACTAATACAGTATTTTTCACTTATTCCATTTCTTGTGAATCTCAGAAAGTCAGCCACCACCTAACCTAGAAGCCATCAATTCAGACGACAGAAAGACCAGGTAAGTGACATAAATGGGAATATATGGCCACCCAAAGATGACCTACACCATCTACGGGGCTACCATTACTCAGCTCCTGAACTTGCTGGGTCTTCCCGTGTCTCAAGAGGAGATGGAAATCTGGAGTTTTCTGAGAAATCTTTGAAATGTTGGAAGGTTATCCAATTATTTTTAACTGTTTGAAATGCCTTGGGACCAAATCAGAAACCTTGTGCCTGAGCTAAGGGTTTGGAAACTGATCTGAACTAACCCTGTATTTTTACAGGTATAGATGCTCACACCCTAAAAACGGCATAGTGTAATTCAAAGACCATAGACCTGGAGAAATTTGCTATGTGTGACCACAGTACGTTTCTTGCTCTGTCTGAACTCCAGTTTCCTCAACTGTGAAAGGGGTAACTATATACCCTCCATAAAAATCATGAAGGAAATAAGATCATACATGAAAATCACATGCTACGTCATAGGCAGTAAGTATCTCCTTTCCCTCAAAGCTAGCAAGTTTATGGCATAACTCAAGAACCCATAACCCTGGGAAAGTGGGGGAGGGTGAGGGTAAGGGGAAGAGTCAACCAAAGGGCTTGTGTGCATGCATATGGGCCTGGCCAGTGGCCATGGACAACAGGGGGGTGGGGGCATATGTGGGGAGGGGTTTGGGATGGGAATGGGGGGGATGAGGACAATTATGTGATACCATAGTCAATAAAAGAGAGAGAGAGAAGAAGAAATAAAGTCCAAACAACTTAATATGTAAAAGAAGAAGAAGAAGAAGAAGAAGAAGAAGAAGAAGAAGAAGAAGAAGAAGAAATAATGAAATGTTGTTATTTGTGACAATATGGATGAACCTCAAGGGTATTATGCTAAGTGAAATAAGTCAGAGAAAGACACATACTGTATGAGCTCTCTTAATGGAATCTGAAATACAAGTGAACTGTTTCTGTTGTTTTAAGTTTAAATAAATTGAGAAGAAGAAAAAAAGAACCCATGACCCTGACTCTGGCTGGGTTCTCGTCCTCACTGTGTCTGTTTCCTTGCTCTTATTTTCAGAGGCACAAGGTCTGATGTACCCTGGAACCTGCACACAGGACTAGGACCTTAGACCCCTCCCTTGAGATTTATCTTTTCCCCATGAGCAAGCCCCCTCACCCTCTATAGTTCTCAACTTCTTCTCTGAAACAAAAGTGGCAGCCAGTGTGTTAGGAGACAAGAAATCTGCCTCATGTTCCCCTAAATCCTAGCGGGCCCTTCCATGAAACCCCAATTACCCAGGAGTCCGGGATCAGCCTCTGATTTGGCATTCAACGCCGAAGGAATGTGTTTTAAAACGTAGGTTTTATTATTCTTCAGATATGGTGAGGCCAACAAAACAGTGTGTTACTCACAGTTTGTAAGAGGAAGGAGCAGGCTACACCACGTAGGGCCACCCAGGAAAGCACCAGGGTCTGTCAGGAAGCAGAGCAAGGAGAGGAAAAAGTAGGCAAGAGTCTTTGTTGTGGTTTCCAGAGGTAGCAACGAGAGGTGAGGTAAGCAGGGTTAGGATTGGCTGCTTGGGATAACTGGTTGTTGGTACCTGACCCTGGGTGCTCAGGACAGAGTGATCGTGGCCCCTGCAAGAGCTTAAAGGAGGGGGCTGGGCAGGGGCCCTGGATTGGCTGGTTTGCAGATGGAGGGTGTGCTTCTAGGCAAGTCCTTCACTCTCTCTAGGAACTGGCGAGAGGGACAGTCCTTCCTGGATCATTAAGGCCCCAGATGCCAAAGCAGCAGAAATACAGGAAATATAAAGGCACTACTAATACAGAGCGAGTATTTGGCAGTATTTGCCCCCTCCACACACCACTGGATAGATATCAGCACGACAAGGAGGGGGCTTCCATATGGGCTCCCAGGAAGGGCCCCTGTGCAGGAACAGAAGAAGAGAACTCAAGGTGCTCAGAGGGGAAAGGCAGCGGGAGCACAAAGCAGGGTTGGGTTAGGCATGCTGCTCAGCAACAAAAACACGTTGTTGGTTTGCCTGTTGTTTCCAGATGAACTCCATCCATGGCTTTGGTGTCCGACATCCTGGGTCCCTTTCTTGAGGCTAGAGGAAGCCCCACTCCCTCTGAGTGGGGAAGATGAAACCCACTGGTGAATGCACAGACTGCAGCGGGTGGGACAAGATGATTTTGCTTGAGTACTCTGACCGTCACCCACCATCTCACCGGGATCTCTGGAGCATGAGCCTGTGGCAGGAGTCCTCCCCAAGTCCCAACGAGGAAGGGCCCTTCTCTCTGGCTCACGCCCACGCCCTCGTCCTCAACACCGGGAACGCATATTCTAACGCCCAGACTTCCGAAACCTGGTTCGGGGATAGCTAAGAGGAGACAATGGAAACAGCGCTCAGGCTAGACGTCTCTAGAGAATCCTGTTTTTCTTCCCGTGACCGGCTGAGAAGACAAGTGCGTCTCTCCATATGCCTCCAACCCAGCCAGCCTTGGGTTCGGCGCTAGGCCCCATTCAGAACGCTGTTCGAGGCCTCTTTCAGCTCAGCCAGAACAGCAGGAAAGAGTGGGTAGGCACACACATGCAAATCCACGCTCACCCAAACAACTGCTCTCAAAACCACATCACCGGGGTTTTAAGAGACCGGACAACAATTTACTATGTAAGAAAAAAAAACTATTTTTATTTGCAAGAAATGGAAATACAAAAAGCATAACAATTTCAATTCGCCCCCCCCCCCAACTAAGTACAAGTTACAAAGCATTTATATTTTTGGTATTTGCTTAGCTATGATAAAGAATACAACGTCGTTGAAAAGAACAGCACGATATAACCGACTTTCGACATGCACACCGCTGGTCTGCATGGCCCGTCACAAAGGAGAGGCGGGCCCGCTGTCAGCACAGACATTCAGGCTGTACCGCTCAGGGTCGGCTCGGCGTCGTGGAAAAAGGGTCGCTCACAATGTGTCAGAGGGCTGGTGTTCCCCGCAGACTCACAACGCAGTTTTATCCGAAAGGGGTGTTTTCTAAGCAGTGCAGGCCGAAGGTCCACGGTGCCCCAAGTTCGTGTTCTCGCCCAGCTGGTGAACATAGGTCAGGAGCAGAGAACCCCCCCCCCCCGCCTCCTTTGCTTTTAGGATGCCACGCTTGGGCGCCGGCACCCACGGGAGATTGGATGGAAAAGACAAGAGAGGACCCCCTGGAGGACATCCCCACTGGACTTGCTAGGCGGGGCCCAGCCCGGAGAACGTAGATGCAGACCGTGCTCACACCATGGAACCTGCTCCCGCTGTCGCACTTCCGATGCCCCCTAGCTGTGCTTCCAGCTCAGAGCAACCAGTTGCCCTTGTTTATCCCGCGTATCAAACGAAAAGACTTAAAGCTTAGTTAGCATAGCACCCAGCACTTGTTAAGTGCTCAAGAAATATAATTTTTTTTCCCTTCCTTCTCGAACCCAGGAGAAAAGAAAGCATTCCTGAAGTCTGGGTGCCCAAAATGACCAAAGGAAACAACACGTGGATGTTGTCTGTGCTGAGTGCTGACCCTCTGGCCGAGGAGGCATCGCGCATTAATCCCCACATGGGCCAGGTTCCTTCGCATTGGGAAAATGTTCTGCTCTGTGGATTTATAATGCCTTTAATCCCGGCAGGCCATTTTTGGAGATAATTGCACCTCTACAGAAATGGGATTTTCTAATGGACATAACTCTGCCTCTTTTCTGCTGATGTACACAGCTGGGTATTGCCCACTTTTAGGGAACCATTTTTGAGCCATTAGAAAAAGTTATTTCTCCCACCCACACTTCAATCTAATACTACAAGGCTATATATCACATCTCCCAAGGATGAGAGTCCTCAGTAATCCTGGGCACATCTATAAGGCTATAAGGCACGTGTAAGGCACAAACGAGTGTCTCAAGACAAGGAAGAAATGAGAGAGAGAGAGAGAGAGAGAGAGAGAGAGAGAGAGAGAGAATAAGAATCTAGCACTTGTGTGTTTGAATAGCTACTGATTAATGATCTTTCCTAACCTCCCTCACTCCCCAGGGCCTCGTGCAGCCCTGTTCCTCAGGAGGGAAGGAATGATGAGTGAATGAATGAATGAATGGATGGATGGATGAAAGAAAGAAAAATCTAAAATCTGTCTGTGGCTCCTTCACTGCCCCCATTTCACAGCCCCCTGCTCTCTCCTATACTGCCCTTGGGAGCCGGGGGGGGGGTATCCTTTCATATTTTTCCTAAATGTCTCCACTAAAAAGGATTCAAATAAAATGACTCACTGGAGCACCACCTGCTAATGGTCACACCGTCTGCATGCTCTGCACGCCCTTCCTCTAATAGAGGTTCTCAAAGACTGGGCTCCACAGAACTGAGTGCCTTCTGGCCGACAGGGGTGGCTGCAAGCCTCCTCCTCTCGCCTCCCCATGTCGGCAAGGCCAGCGTGGACGGCCCACCTCCTCTCAGGATGACTCTGTGCAGCGTGCTCAAAGGCACGCTCAGGGGACAGGTGTGCTCAGAGGAGCGGGACCTGAGAAGCAGGTCCGGTCTTTGTGGTTTTGCTCCGTCAGAGGACCTGAGAGGAAGGAGCCATGAAGTGCTGACAGTTCTTCATAAAACACTTGGGACAAAAATTCCCGATTCCGACTCGCTACCTGAATAGAGACGAACCAATCAATACTCCCATTCCGTGGGCGCATGAGATTCACAGCCCTCTTCAGGCACCCAGGCTACACTGAGAGATTTAGGGATTGAAAAACATGGTATTTATAATTGGCTGGTAAATAACTTGAGCTAAAGGCTGCTTTAACAACCCACAAATCAGGTCTCCAAATCAAAGCTACTGGTATAAACCAACAGGTCATCTCATTGCGCCTGCACTGGGGTCGAACCTCACCCTGCCTGCTGCCCTGAAGGTTTGAAGGTCCACAGTTCATGTTCTCGCCCAGCTGAGACGTTCTAGAACATCTCATGTGCATGAGACCCCAGGTATCAACACTTCTCAGGGATTCCTTCCCAAAACCCGCACCCAGGCCTGTCATTTCCGTATCCGTTTCTGAGTGCAAAGTCGAGAACCACGCTGGGGAGTGTGGGTCGCTGGGGTCTCACCCAGGAATCAGGTACTTGTTCTCTGATTGATGGTAACAATCTCCTTCACTGGGGGTAATCAAAGAAAGGGAAGAGGAAGAGCTGCTTTCATGATGAGAAACAGAATTAACATCTATACAAGTGAGGTATTTGCTCTCTGTGGGTTACGGTTGCACTAACAGTGTCCTGTTTTCCAAAACTGAAATTTGGAAGCTGACGCTCGCCACTACGTGAAATCGCCTGGGCTCACCAGGGACTGACCGGTCTGTGGACCACTCTGGTTGGGTTGGGGACAACTGGGCTTAAGCAGGGACAGAAACGTGCACACAACCATGAATCATTGGGGTCCCGTCCACTATTATCGAACTCCTCTGTCTCCTGACTCCATCACATCCTCCCAAAAGCGTGATTCATTTCCTTTACTCCCCAAAGCAGGGAGTGGATGGCAGAGGTTTTTCTCAACACAACAGCAATATTAGCAGTTCCTGGAGCCCCTTAAGATGGCCATTTGGGCCGAAACCAGTTTGGCTCAATGGATAGAGCGTTGGCCTGCAGACTGGAAGGTCCTAGGTTCAATTCCGGTCAAGGGCATGTACCTTGGTTGCAGGCACATCCCCAGTAGGGGGAGTGCAGGAGGCAGCTGATCGATGATTCTCTCTCATCAATGTTCTATCACTCTCCCTTCCTCTCTGTAAAATATCAATAAATATATTTTAAAAAGAACCTTTTTCTCAGAGAGAATGCCCTGCTGGACAGAGGTTTGGGGAAAGTGTCTAGCCATTTGTTTTCATTTATTTTTTTTTAAACGTATTGGGGTGACATCTCTATGACACATGACCTATGCACTGGAGAGAGTGGTGTCAAGGGGTGGGCAAAAGAGAGAATGAAACCCTCGAGGCTCTAAGGGCAGGCTCCCAGGGTGCTGCCCTCCCCTCGCCCTCCTCTCCCACACCGTAGGCGCCCACGCTGGCTACTTTAGGCCCATCTGGTGCTGGAGCCGCAGGAGGGTGGGCTGAGCCATTCTCACACTTCCACCCTCAACTAAGAACCTTTCCTTTCACACCTTCCAGATACGATTTGAGTTCATCCTTTTCCCTCCCCTTCCCCAGGCTGCCTGTGCCTGATCATTACACGCCATTTTGCAGAGAGGGGTGGGTAGGTGGTGGGCCACAGTTACCAGGCACCAGCCAGGCCCGGGGGATCCGGAGCAGAAGAAAAGGAGAGAAGGAAGCAGCCAGGGTAAGGACCACCAGGACCGCTGCAGCCAGGACCCCGCATTCGCACTGCAGAGAAGATGCACTTGGCCGTCCCTGGTCTGGAACATTCTCCAGCACAGCAGGCACTCAGGAGTCCCTGACCCTGAGCCCCAGATGTGCCCGGACAGACAAACAGATCTGCTTATGAGATACGGTGGCCAATGCTAATGACACCAAATCCTGTTCGGAGCAGGGAAAATGCCCAGCTGTGGGCTTGGTCCCTCTTAGTACAGGTTCCAATGACAATGTGGGGGAGAGGAGAGAGAGAGAGAGAGAGAGAGAGAGAGAGAGAGAGAGAGAGAGAGAGAGAGAGAGAGAGGAGTTAAAGCTAAAGGCCCTTCCGCTTCTACTAAGAACAAAATACAAAATGTAAGCTAATTCTTTTACAAGTATGGAAAAACACTTAAGGCAAACTTTCTACATTATACAATAAAAAGGCAACTTCGTGTCTTACCTGTATGAAAGAGGAGAGATTTTCTTTAAAAAAAAAAAAAAAAAAAACTACAAAAGTTACTTTAATCATTAAAAAAAAATAAAATGAAAGCAGGTAGTGGGGTTACGTCTCTTTGGGTGAGCTGCGAAGAGGCCAAGCCTGACTGCAGAGAACAATGTCACCTGCTCTGACCCCAGGCCCAACCCCGGTATGAGGCAGAAGAGGGGGTAAAAGTGGGAGTAGGGGGAGGCGGGGAGGAGAGATGGGGAGCAGGCGTGGAGAGACAGGCCAGCAAGGCTGTCCGGACAGGCCCTCCCGCTCTGCTCTGGGCCCGGACAACAAGGCCTCCGTCTGGCCACAGGTCACAAGCTTGAGCCACCTTTCCTCGGAGTCCGTTCTCAGGGAGAACATGCTTCCCGGGATTCCCCACCCACAGGGACAGGCCTCCGGGAGTGAAGAGAAGAAAGGGAAATGGAACCCCGGAGCCCAGGCTGCCCTCCTGGCGCCCAAGTCCGACCCCAGACTCTGCAGGCTCGGCGGGAGGGTCTCTCCAGTGGCTGCTGCCAGCGGGAAGCCTCGCAAGCTAATAAATACTATTTACAAACGGGGAGGAGAAGCCAGGAGGCGGCTCTACGGGTGAGGGGACGCGGGTGGTGGAGAAGTCCTACAAGCAGGTTCGCCTGGAATAGAGAAGCCTGATTCCTTCAGGCATTGCACTTGCGGCCTGAGAGAGGAGGGGCCTGGCCCGGGGCGAGGACACGGGCGCGGCTGCAGGGCTTGGACCGAGCAGGGCGGCGCTCCCTGGACACACTGGCACTTGGAGGGAGCCGGGACACCAGTCACTGCTTCGCCAGATCCCAAAGGCATCCTGAGCTCTCTGGGCCAGAGCGCGGGGTCTCCAATGGAGAGGGGCCGTCTTCTTCAAAGAGGCCTCGGGCTGCCGGGGGAGGGCTCTCGCCGCAGGTGGAAATCCCAGGCTGTCCTGGCGGCCAGAGCCACGACTGCTCGTCCGTGTCTTCCTCCGTGTTGGGTGGGGATGAGGAAAAGCTCCAAACAAAGGCGGCTTGGGAAGTAAAAGCAGAGCCGAGAGAGGGAGGGTGGTGGGGACGCTGCCGCCGCTCAGAAGGTGGCGTTCACTCTCCTGTCGAGCTCCACAACGTTTAGCGTTTCATTCCCCTCCAGCTGGGCGCCGACCCTGTGAAGGCATCGAGAGGAAGAGCAGTCTCAGCCGTGCTGGCTGGAGACAGGATCAGGCCCTGACTACACCTTTGCAGGCTGGCCCGTGCATGCCCACCCAGCGGCAACTCTCGGCTCCCGAAGTCTCCCGCTACCAGCCTGGCCCTGTCCTCGTCACCACCGCCACCCAGCCCCACCCAAGGGGAGATACCCCCACCCAGAGACTAAAGGTGGCAGTTTCGGACTGATCTACTGTATATTGCTTTAAAGTGCTGCATTTATTGAGGGCTCTTTAAAGTCCTGTATTTACTGGCTAGACCCTGGGAAGGACCAAACAGAAGGATAAAGCTGACCCCTGTTCTAGCATAGCAAATAATCCCAATAAAGACATCCCCCCTCCCAAAGCCCCCAAATAAGTAACTGGAAATAATAAATATACAACAGAAAACAACTACATTATTGTTAAACTAGAGGCCGGGTGCACGGAATTCCTGCACCCCGTGGCCCCGCCCCCTTCCCCCTGGTCATTCCGGAAGGTCATTCCCCCTCCCGGTCTAATTAGCATATTAGCTCTTTGGTAGACAGGATGGTGTAACAGCCGGAGAGTCCCAGGCACGCGGAGGGGGAACAGGCAGGCCCATGCCCAGGAGACATCCCACACAAGCATATTTCGGCCTGAATAGCTGAGCTAAGAGGGGAGGCAACTTGTGTCATGAACCAAATACTCAAGCAGTCAAGTCTCCATAGCCCTACAATTTCTCTGTAATGGCATACTAATCACCTCTTAAAGTAATTAATGAGGTTTATGTATCGCATTTGCCTAGTGCTTAAACAGTTAAGTGCCGGGACATGTTACACAGGCAGGTGTGGTGTAAGTCCCTAAGGGTGTATGTCACCAGGAGCCTTCCCGCTGCGTTACGGGGAGAAGGCTGAAGAGTTAGAAGTGGCATCTCTCCGCATCTGTTGGAACAGCGTCATTTCTGGGAGGCCATTCAGCTCCTCCCCCAACCACACCACGCAACCGGGGTGAGCATGCAGACCCTCCCGGCCGGCCGCCGTCCCAGGCTCCTCCCTCACTCAGCAGCACTGGCACCTGCTAAACACCTTTACGTTTACAAAGGGCCGCTTCTTCGAGACTAAGGGCCACAGCTCATGGAGAACTGGGGCCAGATGTGCTACTTTCAATACGGAAGCACGAACATGCACGTGTCTCTTCAATGGTGCCCTCAACAGAAATATGTAATTACAACTCATGCATGTTTACTTACATATTGACATAGGGCATAACATGTATGTTCGCTGGAAGGAAGCTAGAGAAGGTATCTTAGGCTGCATTTGCATGGCAAGCACCCTTCGGGACTGACTGTGGTGTGTTTACTCACGCGGCTTTGAAGGGACGAGGAGAGAGTGAAGAAGGGGGTGGGCAAGCCCTTTCCCCACATCGTGGAGCCGGCGCTGCCAGCTCCCCAATGACCTGGCAAAGAGGGGGGTGCCTTTCCCATCTCTACCAAGGGCAGCTACTGGCAAACAGTACACCCTCCAGAGTCCCCGGACCTGGAAATGGTCCTGAAAGAGCAGAAAGACTGACGAGGCCTGTGAGAGAGTCTCTGCCCTCAGCCGAGGCTGCTGACCCCTGACCCTGACCCCGACCCTGACCCTGACCCCTGACCCTGACCCTGGCAGCGGAGCAGAGGGCTCCGGGCCCGCGGACTCACAGGTGCTGCTGCAGCTCCCACAGCACTGACTTCTCCAGGCTGCTCTCGTTGGCGATAATGAAATGGGGAAGGTCCACGTCCGGCCTGGCCTCCAGCCCCGCCGCCCGGATCAGCGAGGAGCCTCGGTCCCAGCGGCCAAGCTCCGCGGCCGGGGCCGGGCCGGCCGGCTCCTCCAGGGGCGAGTGCTCCTCGTAGATGAGCAGGTTCCTGGATCTCACTGCGGGCGAAGCAAAGTTCCGGGCGTTAGGGGGACACCACGAGGGCACGGCACGGCCGCCTGGGCGGGGGCGGCGCCAGTCTGCCAGGGAGCACGGCCGTGAGCCTCGGCTGTAAGCGTGCTCCGCTGAGTCCTGCAGCCCAGTGGGCGAGGGACACAAGGGGAAACCGGGCAAGCGGGCATGACCCCCCCCTGCCCCTTCCCGCCTTTCAATGGAGAAGCCACACTTGCATCACGTTGTTAAAATCAGACGTTCCCACGAGACCCCCTTCAGGAAGGTGAGCTTCCAGAAAGCTCCAGAGGGCTGAAACGGAGACCCTCCCCGAGCGCGAGGGATGTGGCCTTACCCACGGAGGCGGTGTACGGCTCCGGCACGGCGTGCTGGCTGGGCAGGGCCATCTTGGTGGCAGAAGGGTAGGGCCCGTAGCCCTGAAAGAAGCTGCCGAACGCCACGGCGAAGCACAGCACCACCACCTGCAGGCGAGGGAGAACACGGGGGTGTCGACCCCAAGGTCCACCGAGCACCCCTTCCTGCCCGCAGCCCCGGGGAGAGGCCTCCCTCCACCGGCCAGCAGACGGACCAGGCCCCTGGACGTGGCAGGCTGGGGGAGACAGGGACTGGGGAGGGTCGGGCGGTTATGGGGTGGCCCTTCAGGGAAACTCACCATGAGGCAGGTGCCAGTCTGCGTGCCGGCCAACTTGCAAGTGCGAGACACCTTGCCCATCACCAGAGTCTGCAGCTTCTGCAGCTGCTGGAGGAGGGCCCTGCGGGTAAAGGAGCGGAACCACGAGGCGCCTCAGGAGGGAGCACAGGCCGGGGGGGTCTGCCCCCAGCCCCAGGGCAGGTGCCGAGACTTCGTGTTTGAGTGGGAAGAGAGAGCGCAGGGACAGTCCCCCATGGAGGAACAGGGGACACCAGGGCTTCCGGGGGCTCAACTCCATCGCTTCCACAGCTGCCCAGTTCTGGTGCTGTTCTAAGAGGTGAGCGCGCTCCAGGGGTTGCAGCTTCTCCCGGCAAGTGCCACTGAAAGGTGTCTCCCGGGTGTAAACCCGCTAAGGACGAGCTGGCTCTCCGCAGTCAAAGGGCTAAGTGTGGGGACAGATGGCGCCACCCTGAGCACATGCAGGGAGGCTTGCTGAGCCCACGTATCTGCGTGTGGTCCCAACGACACCGTATTTGTGCCCTGTGCCAGGATTTTGACTCAAGCAACACCAAGTCATTCATCCCATTCATATCACTCATTGGAATTCTTTTGCATGGAGATTTTTAAGGACTTAGCTGTAAATGTGTGGCTCTGTGGTTTTCTAGAAACATAATCACACGTAGTTGAGACCCGATGAAGTCTTTGAAAGTGTTGTGTGTGTTACTCACAGCTGAGAAATAATGATAGCAGGACTGCCTTAAATGCTACTTAAAGATATCCTGCCGTTCGTGACAACGTAAGTGACCCCGGAGGGCACGGTGCTAAGTGAAATAAGCCAGGCGGAGAAAGACAAATACCAGGAATATGTAAAATAAATTTTTTTAAAAAAGTCAAACTCAGAAAAAGAACAGAGTAGGAGAGTGAAAAGTGGTTGTCTGGGGCTAGGAGGTGGGGAGAACAGGGAGAGGTTGGTAAAAGGACGACCAGCTGTAAGATTAATAAGGTCTAAGGATCTAATGTCCAGCACGGTGGCTTAGTGATAACACTGTATTGTGTAATTGAAATTTGCTACTAGTAAAACTTTAATGTTCTGATAAAAAAAAATTTAGAATAAAAAGGTAAATATGTGAGGTATTAGATGTATTAACTCAGTGTGAGAATTCCTTTCACAGTGTTTATGTATATCAAATCATCATCACGCTGTGTTCTTTAAACATGTTACGATTTTATGTGTTAGCTATACCTCCATAAGGCTGGAAGACAGAAAACATTTGCAATAAGTGATCACAGGACTCGGCAAGTATTTCTCCTCGTCGCCCTTTTCCTCTCTCTCCTCCCCGCGCCTCCCAAGAGCACCCACGCTCTCCCCTGCGCGGCCGCCTTTTCTAAACTGAGCGCCGGGTGGCCCACCGTTTGCTGAGCTGAGCTGGGGCCGCCAGGGGCAGGCATGTTAGTAACCACCATCTGCTCCAGCCCCAAAGCCCGCTGGGTTCTCTCTGATGTTTTCTGGAAGTCCTGGGGCAGACAGACAGGGGGGCACACAGAAAAGACCCGGATGGACCACGTGCGCGCACGTACACAGACACACACCCCTTTTTTTTCTTTTTGTTTTGTTTTTTTGGATTCCAGCACCTCTCGCGGCACCAGGTAATAAGGTGGCTGCTGCCAGCTAAACTATGGCAAGGGGTCTCCTGCTTCCGGGGCTGCCTGCTGAAGAGCCACATCTGTGAGTGACGGCTGCCACCTTTGCTGGGCACCTCCGCTCCACAGGTGCTCCTGCTGGCAGCAAGGCGCCCGGATCCAGCTGCGCTCTGCGCACAGTGGGGGCGTTTCTCCATCCGGGCTTCTGTAAGACAGCAGCTTTCCGGTGGTGACGAAGCCTTTTACTTTGCCCTAAAGTCTTAAGGTGTTTTTAAAGTTGAGACCACAAAAAATTTCCATTTTTACCCACTGTCCCTATTCACCCGCAACCTTCCCACACCTCCGCCCTGCCCGCCCCCTGCTCCCGCCCAGACTTCAGAATGTGAACCACTGAGAAAACCAAGTCTGCCCAGTCCTCGAAATCACGCTTCCCGTTCCACGTCTGCCTGATACTGTGAGGCCTAGGAGGGAGTCTCCCAGGAGGCTCCACGGTCCCCCCTACAGACAGGCCCCTCGCAGGCCAGACACGCCGGAACCCCAGTGGCAAAACGCCTGGGCCACGTGCTGCAGGCGGGGGAGAAGCACCGCCTCAGGCTGGCGGGGCCAGCGGAGAAGACGCCTGCCCACAGTGTGGGCTGTTCCTGCTTGGCATCTGTCAGCACGTCCTCCCCAGACGCAATTACACTCTGAGCCCTCTGCCAGTGAGACTAGGCGGACAGTGGTCCCTGGCTTCCAGCAGTTCATAATCCAGCTCTTTAAGATGAGCAAACACGTGGTTTAAAAGAGATATTTTAGTTTGAAGTTTTGGTGGAGAGCAACAGTGACGTAACGAACGGCTGTTTGCTGCGGCTCCTCACTGCAACTGGCCAGGGCGACCCGGACGGGTGGTGGCGCACCCATCAGCAGCCTGGAGTGGTCCCCCCACCCCCACCCCCCGAGGAAAGGGGGTTAGCTCACCCACCCCGAAAATCCAGGTAGACTTCTGTGGTCTGATAAAGCCAAGGAAATTCATATCCATTCATACAACACTGGTTTTCGTCATAAGGAGAGAAAACCAACAGCAAAGGAGTTCTGGGAACTTCACAGGCTGAGATACCAAGCAACCGTCTCAGAGACACAGAACTAGTAAATGGAAACCAAAACCTCACTCCACCCCCCCCCCCCCGTGTGCTTCCAACAACTTGGCACCTCATAAAAGTAGCCTCCAAAATACTTATTAGCCAAGTAGATTGCCTTAAATCCAGTGATATTAGCATCACATCAACAAGAGCCCGACCAAGAGATGAGTCCACCGATAGATACCGGAAGGTTACTCTCAACAGGGACCAAGCCGCACTAAGAGCCACATTAAAGCCCCGCCCGTGGCAATGAGACATGCACCAACCAAGTTCCAGTGGCCATGACAAATAGAAACAACAAGGGCCCACAACACACTTCGAGGCACTTGTCTGGAGACCAAGATAGGATGCAAGAGGCAGGTAAGTCTCACCCACCCCGAAAATCTAGGTAGACTTTTGTGGTCTGATAAAGTCAAGGAAATTCATATCCATTCATACAACACTCATTTTCATCATAAGGAGAGAAAACCAACAGCAAAGGAGTTCTGGAAACTTCACGTTTCCAGATACCAAGCAACTGTCTGCACGCCCTGCCTCCGGCGTCTGGAACGCCAACCCGGGCTTCCTTTACGGAAACGGAAACAGGACGACCCATCTCTCTGTGGCCCCCGGAAGAGCTGATGGGATGGCTTCAGGATGGCTGAGCTGGCACAGTCACTGTGGAGGGGGAGGGGATAGGTTCCCACAGCAAAGGAACCTGAGCTTAGATCTCTGCGCCACTGCTCTGTGCCATTCACCTGACAACTAGGTAAGTCCCAAGGTTAGGCCGCTGGTTGAAGCTACTTCCCCTGACTTCCTCAGCTGACCGGGTGGTGAGAGAAGCCCTTCTGGGGGACCCTGGGTGTGCTGAAGCAGCACCCCTTTGAAGAGTGCTTGCAGTGTCTCTCCCCGGTGACAAATGAAGCCAGGCCACTGTACAGGAACGCCTGGGCCCTCCTAACTGGCGTGCTCTGGGGTGGGTGGTACTCTCCCGGAAGCCCCCGGGACGGGGCCACAACCAGCACCGGGACAGCCGGGACCCTGCTGGCAGGGAGGGCTGGGGAGAGAAACGGCAGCCATCAGATGAATGAAAGATCTATTTTAAACCAAAAAGCTATAAAACAAACCAGAGGGCAGACCCAAAAGTGCGTCCCAGAGCTCAATATAAACTTCTCCCGGATCACTATCTTCTCTATCACCGGTGATCGTGGCTAATTATGGCTTAATGAATTCGTGGGCTTCTGGGAGCAAGGTCTTAATTTAGAGAAAGGAGTGCTCTTCGCAAACGTTTATCTGGGCCAAGAGATTTCACACGACTTGTTAAATCGGAGCGTCCAACACGCAAACGGAAGATGCGGACTTCTGTCCTGCGGTGGGGGGTAAAAATAAGCCTGTCCCCAGACAGTTCCCTGCAGAAGAGCAGTTGGAAGAAGATGGCAGTCTTGCCCAAAACAAAGCATCACCCTGTATCGTGGGGGGCGTCTCAAAGGAAATGGCAAAACATTCAAAAGTAGCGACAGTGTGAGACCCAATCGTATCATAACTGGGAAATGTATCAACACACTCATGTGTTTTCTTCCTAGTTGGTTTAATTTTGTTTTTGGTGTTTTTTTTTTCTGCTTCCTTCACTTACAGAGAGAGAGAGAGAATAGTCATAACGTTATTGTACATTATACTTTGAACATTCAAGTGCCTACTTTACCACTGGAGTCAGGGGAAGAAGAATGAACTGGCGGTTCCCAACTACTTGCCGTTGGGAGCTCAGACGAGGCCCTCTTCGTGGACATACTTTTAAAGAGCGAGAAAAGTAGCACTGGGCAGAGAGGACAATACCTAGTATGAAGGTCACAGAGAAAAGTTGAGGGATTCTTGTTTCTGATAACAACGGAGATAGATGTCAGGGGCAGCAGGGTTCCCAGGAGGTCTGGAGAAAGGGTAGAAATGAGGCCCACACGCCACCCATCTTCTCATCCACCCTACCCTAAGCCAGGTAAACTCTGCCTGCAGGTGCCCCCGACACCTGCTTCTCCCACCTTCCTCCAAGGCCAGGTTCAGAATTCTTTTAAAATATTTATATATTTTATTGATATTTTACAGAGAAGAAGGGAGAGAGATAGAGAGCTAGAAATGTTGATGAGAGAGAAACATCGACCAGCTGCCTCTTGCACACCCCCCGACCGTGGATGTGCCCGCAACCAGTGTACATGCCCTTGACCGGAATCGAACCCGGGACCCTTCAGTCCGCAGACCGACGCTCTACCACTGAGCCAAAGCGGTTTCGGCAGGTTCAGAATTCTTGGGCTCCCAGGGTTCCTTGCCAAAAAGCAGTCAGGGCAGAATACTCCTGGCTACGGCCTGCTGCCCCCCACTTCTCATCTCTGGTGGTGCCCCACAGCAGCCCGGAGACATAGTCTTCCTTGGGTCTCTCACGCTCCTACATGTTACTCTGACTACGCCATGGCTGTAAGGCCCCGACTGCACTTTTCCATGGGACACAGCATGGGTTATTTATGAAGCTGGTAACCTTGAGAGATGAGGTAATGCCTCCCCCCTGAGCAGAAAAGCAGGCTTCTTTACTGCCTGCTACAAAAGCAGCGGGTTTCCCGCTGAGAACACTGCATCCACCCGGATTCCCCATGGAACGCGGGGCCAGGAGAATTGATGCTCGCGCTGCTGCTGTGCTGGGAGTAAGAGAGTCCTTGGTCTCTGACCAGGAGTCTCATGACTTCTGTAAATCAGACCCAATGCAGCCCCAGACCTGACACACAGTGTGGGAGTCCAGGCACACACTGCCCAGGTTCAAACTCCAGACTCAGTGCTCGCAAAGAGCGGCATGTAGTCACCCATTGGCTTGATGGACATCACCCTCTGATGTCCTGGTCAACCCTTCGTAGGACAGGTTTTGTCTGAGTAGAGATCCACACGGGCCCTGGAAACGGGCTGAGACCCTTGGGGGCAGGGAATTCCAGGGTCCCAGGCACCAGGGTATGGTCTGAAGGTGTGCAGCGAGAGCTCCGGATAGACACATCCCCTGGTCCTGCTGACCACGCATCCCGTGCAGAGGGGTGTGGCTAGAGGGGAGCCAGGGCCCTCAAAAGCAAGGCCCCCTTCTTCAGGTCTAAACTTGACCCTGTGCTTCGGAAGGGCGGTGTCCTCAAAGGAGAAAGGGGCACAGCGGACCAGAAACCAAGACCAGTAGCCGAGCGAACCCCATTCATTCTACCTCTGAATGCCTGGATGGCCTTACCCTCACTGGGCTTCAGTTTCCCCTTCTGAGAAATGAAGTGACTAGACGTTAAATAAGATGATTTCTAAAATGCAGCTGAAATCTTGTCGGAACCGGTTTGGCTCAGTGGACTGAAAGGTCCCGGGTTCGATTCCGGTCAAGGGCATGTACCTTGGTTGCGGGCACAATCCCCAGTAGGGGGTGTGCAGGAGGCAGCTAATCGATGTTTCTCTCTCATTGATGTTTCTAGCTCTCTCTCTCTCTCCCTTCCTCTCTGTAAAAAAATCAATAAAATATTTTTTTTAAAAATAAAATAAAATACAGCTGAAATCTAAGCTCCTATGATTCTACAAACCAGGGCTCCGGGAGGGGGGCTCCCAGCAAAATGAAAGAGGAATAGAACAAACTGAGTCACAGATCCCGAAAACCGCGGGGCTGGGCGGTGTGGGGGTCAACGGTGCAGAAGAATCTAAGGGGGAAGCACAGGATTTCTCGGGAATGAGACCAGGGCAGGGCCAGGGAGCCTGCCGCTTGGGAGCGGGGGAGTGATATCCACGGGTCCCGCCTACACTTTATAAGTGAAAATGCATTTCCTGATTGAGCGTAGGAAGGAGGCCCCCTGGGAAACCCTCTCTCATCTCACACATTTCCTGAGGACTCGAAATTAGTGGATCGCCTCAGCAGAAGTGCGAAGGTGCTTTCATACCATCTCAGCTCGGCCCCAGAGGGCCCCGGGGCGGGGTGAGGTGGGGGTTGGGGGAATGGGGCTGCAGAAAGGTTTAGAGGACCTCGGCTCCTCTCTGTCCCCATCCTCTTCCAGCTCTGACCGCAGCTAATAGGGCCTTTTCACCTAGAAACCTACACTGACTATGCCAGGTGGCTGCTGCCGAGGGCGGTATAAACCGAAAGATGTAGAGCTGACTCTAATCTGAGCGCCCGCTTTCACCTGGATGGAAAAGTCCCTGCGGAGTGCAGCGCAGAAATAGTCATGTTAGAGGCAGAAATAGAGTATTGGGGACTAGCTATCAGTTACAAGAAGTAAAATAAGAAATATTAACCACGGCGTTAAGCCCGGGTGTTCCGTTCTGGTGTAAGAAAGCGCGGTGTAACCTGGCTGGGAGTGGTATGCGGGGCCTGGGGGCTCACTTGGAAGTGCTGCCCCCCCTCCCCACCTGGGAGCCGCCTGTTATCCTGGAAAGATTAACAGCCGGGCTGCAGAAACCAGAGGTGCCAGCCCTCTGCGAACTCCAAGCCCTTTGCAGAACCCCAGCCCACACAGCCAGTAACCTGTAACCACCACATCCATTTTGCATGCCCAGTCCTATTCCTTTTGCCCACTTCCCCGAGTAATCTTTGTCCTTCTACCCAATAGAAGCAGCTGGCTTGAGGGGGAGGGGCAGGCGGGGCAAGAGAGGGGAGAGAAGATTTTTGTGGATGACCTGCTGCTCTGAGAAGTGAAGTGATTAGAAGTTAAATAAGATGATCTCTAAAACACCACTGAAACGCTTCTTTCCCATCCTGCCGGCATTATTGGAATAAATGCTCATCTATGATTCAGCCCCATCCCTGCTGAACGGGCTCAAAGGAAGCCCAGACCTGGCTGTCTGGTTCCAGTATCACGAAAGAGGTGGCGTTTGTTCTTTAACCTGGTCAGTGATGAAATTCTCATTCACCTTTCCCACCACGTCCTGTCAGGAAACAATGGCACCCAAGGTGTCCCCTCCCACTTCTGGTGACCCGGGTCCCTCGGCAGTCACCTCCACTTCTGTCCGGCTGCCTCCCAAGGACAACGCCACACGGAGCATACACGGAACGCAAACACAGGTGTGTGTGCACGAGGCCCAGCCCTGTCCTTATTCCAAACACAGGGTCACCCACACGAGGCGACGTGAGGAGAGGGTCCACAACACCAACTCCTCAGGCCTGGTGGAGGTCGGGGGACTGTCCCGGCTCACATCACGGCCACACTGGTGAGTGCAAGTGGCCTCGGGGCAGGGGAGGCCTTGGCAGGGAGCGGGGAGATGGGAGAGAAGTCAGGGGAACGCAGGCCCGCATCCCTGTGGCGTCAAGAGCAGCTCGGCTTTCATTTCCTGACCTCTGGAGTCAAACACATGGAAAGATGCTGGACTTAGAAAGGACGACCCTAGGAGCTCCCTGGCACAGTGATCTGTGGGAAGATGGCAGATCCATCAGCTGTCAGCCGTTATCACCAGAAAAGGTTCGTCTGCCAGGAAAGGTAAGTCTTGGGGGGAGAAGACAGGTGCGGGGAGTCCCTACGAGGGAAGGCTCCTTCGAGTCGGAGCAGGGACCATGGACATGGACGGAGGTGGTTTTCCCGGGGGAGGGCCCAGCAGGCTGGATGGCTCAGAAAGGCTCCGCCCAGTAAAGAAGACAGAAGGGAACCCATCGCTGACTCTCAGAGAATATCATGAGGTATGCAGACCCCGTGCTCAAATATGCCATGAGTTCCTGTAGCTCACGTTATGTCATCTTTAATACCATATAAACACAGCTACGGCCATTATTTGAAAACAATGGGCAAAGCGCAGGTTGCTGCTCCGTGGAATCAGATGTGCCAACGTTCCTCAGATGGTAGCTCTTTACCAAATCGGATAGGAATAAGGATTCTGTGGTGATTTAAAAATTTGGCCATCATATTTTGTTAGATGGAAATTTTTCTTAACAAAAGGGTATGTACAATAGAAATGTATCCAAGTACACAATATTCCAAATTTATAAAATGTATAAAATATTTCAAAATGTAAATATTTGCAAGGTTAAAAAAGGTTGCCATAAAACAATTGACTACATTTTCTTGTGTTTTTTTTGTTTGTTTGTTTGTTTTTTTTATGATGGCCAGTGTGGTTTTGTTTTTTTACGGTCAGCCTGGAGAGGAAAAGAGAGATGACCCTTTATCACAAAAACCCACTGCTTTGATCGCTCCTGCTGTGCCTCTGCTGCCCCCGTGTGGCTTTTAGGAGATATACCATGCGAAGCCCCCAGACAAACGCCAAGGTTATCTTATATAGATTCCTCGTCTTCTTTCACAAGTTCATGGCCTGGACCTGTCCCACTCAGAAATGCCTGGCTTCCATGGCAGGAAGTGCTAGGGCAGGGCGGGCGTGTGGATTCCGACCTGCTCCTGATGCTAAAGCGTTGGATACAGACCCTGGTAGGGGGGTCCGGATCCACAGAACCATCCCAGCAGGAGTGAGGGGGGAGAAAAGAGAGGATGGAGCCTCAGGAGGCTAATGGCCAATGGTGACTGTGAAAGCAAAGTGGTCTTGGAGCATCTCTTTGCCTCAGGGGGTCAAGGTGAGCCACGCGGAGCCAGCGACGTTAGTTACTTCTGCTGCCTGTCTACAGAGCACTTGAGGCCTCTGCCCTGCTCTGCCATATGAGTGTGCGTTCCCGAAATACAGAGGGAAGCTCAGTGGGCTCACAGGGTCCATTACCCCCTCCTGGTAGTTTTAACTTACGATTAATCAGACTGCTGTTTGAGCAACAAACCATGACTTGATGCTGTTATCAAATGACAGGCACATAGATTTAACCTGGTCCTTTAGCATTTGCAAAATTGTTAGATGGCATGAATGCTAAGCCTTAAAATGATTAACATGTTGCTTACCTAAAAGCCAATTTTTCTCTGCTTGAATTGTCAGAATTAGCGTCTTCATCAGTCCCACGTGTTTTAGAAAAGGCAAAGAACATGTAGGTGCATGGGTGTGTGCACATGTGTGCATGTGTATTTGTATATGATCACATAAATGTGTGTATATGCATGAATGTATGTGGTGCACGTGTGTCTCTCTGTGTATGACTGCACATGTGTGTGCACATGTGTACATTTCATGTATACATCTGACTCTGTGTGTGGTAAGGTACAGCCGTGCTGAGCATCCTGATCCAACTATACTTTCAATGTGATCTCCTCCACTTTCCTTCCAGCCTGGGCCTGGATCTACCTGCTCCCTCCTTCCCGCTTTCCATCAGGCAGCTCAACCAGCCCCTCACTCCAGCGACACTTACCTGTTGGTGTTCTCCAGAACCTCAACCTTCTTCCGAAGCTCCAAGTTCTCCGTCGAACAAGACTCCACCCTGAACGGGGAACAGAAAGAAGCAAATGCGTTTGCTCAGTAGAGCAACGCTGAGCCAGGAGCTCAGGCGGAGGTAACTGGGGAGCAGAGAGAGAAGATCGAGGACCAACTACCCCAGGAAGGTGAGGGAAAGAGCACGGACAACCTGAATTGGGAAGAAGGGTGAGAAGACAGAAGAAGAAAAAGGTAGAAAGAGTTTGGTAACAAGGTCCTCAATAATAAAAAATGAACAGGATGGTACAAAATGTGAACTTCTCCTAGGGGATTGCAACCTTGTTTTCTCTCACCTCTTCCCTACCGCTCTCAATGCCCATCACACTTCTCTCTCTGGACCACGGGGTCTGGGTGCTGTGAGCGGTACTCCTGGCCAGAAGGACTCATGGGAAGCCAGCAGGCTTAGGGCAGGGCAAAGGGGAGGAGAGGAACAGGACCTCAAGAGAAGGAATCCGGGCGCTGGAGCAAGCATGCCCCAAAGAGACAAAAAAGAGATTTTCATAGAAACTTCTTATCTATGGATGATTACAGAAATGATGGGAACAGAATGGGACTACTTAAGGAAAACTAACTTTCAGTAGAAACTTCAAGATCCAGCCAGGATTCACTGGCCACTCCTTCCCCCAGGTACACATGAAGCTTCGTTTCTGGGTCTGGGGCCTCATTCCCCTCTTAAAGCAAGGTTTAGCTTGTCGGCTAGAGAACTGTTTTCCAGGGCCAGTGCAGAATTGTATTTAATCGTACTTCCTAACAGCCCTCCTGAAATTCCAGGCTTTTCAGAGGAGCAAAGGCAGCCTTCAAGTGTTGTGAGAATCCTCTAGCCTGCCCCCAGCCTCATAGTGGGCAGGACATAACAAGGCCAACCGGATGTTCCACCTCCGGCTCTCCCTGGGGCGGGGCTCTGATTAATCAGCTGTGCTCCCTTTGGCTGCTCCCGGGGGGCGTGGCTGTGAGTATTTGTACTTCTTTAAAAGGAAGCCTTCAGAGACAGGAAGATCTTTGGTTGGAAACGGGTGTGGTCCAAATCCTACTAAAATCCTGTGCCTGGACGAACCCTGAGAACATCACGCTAAGTGAAGTAAGTCGGACAGGGAAGGTTAAGAACTATGTGACTTCACTCCTCTGTGGGATATGAAACTGAAAGCAACAAACGAGCACAGGAAAAACAAACAAACAAAAACCCACAGACACAGCCCACAGTATGGGGGATCCCAGAGGTTCATAAATGGGAGAGCGCTTTAAACAAATAGTGATGGAAGAAGTTGGACTTTGGGTGGTGGGCACACAATGCAATGCACAGATATGTATTGCTGAATTGTATGCTGGGAACATAATCTTATTAACCAATGTCACCCCGATAAATTTAATTTAAATAAAAGATTGAGCCAAAACCGGTCTGGCTCAGTGGATAGAGCGTCAGCCTGTGGACTGAAAGGTCCCAGGTTTGATCTAGTCAAGGGCATGTACCTTGGCTGCAGGCACATCCCCAATAGGAGGTGTGCAAGAGGCAGCTGATCGATGATTCTCTCTCATCGATGTTTCTAACTCTCTATCCCTCTCTCTTCCTCTCTGTAAAATATATATATATTTATTTATTTATTAAAGATTGAGGGTACTTTTGCTTCTTGCCATTATATAAGCTTTGCCTTTGATAACCACTAGGTGTCAGGCGAAACCCAGCTGATGAAGCAAGGAGTTCCCACTGGCAGTGGGCAGGACTCAGCTCTGCACACCCCGCTCCTCTGTGCACACCGCCCGATAGATGCGCCATCCGGCAGGGACCTACTTCTTCTCCAGGCTGTCCATGTACTCCTTCTTCTTCCTCCTGCTCTCCTGCGCAGAAATCTGGGATACAAAGGGGGGGAGTGGTCGGTGTGAGGATTAAGCTCCAGTTATTACAGAAAGCCAGTCGTGTCAAAGGAAGAGAGGAGGCTGCTAGCACAGAAATCACGAGAGCCCTGCTCACTTTTGTGGCCACTTCTCACTTCTTTTTTTTAATTTAAAAAAAAAGAATTTTTTTAATTAAAAAAACACACAATATTTTTTAAAAGATTAAGTAAGCACCCATGAGTATTTATATTTATTTATAAATTACAGGCAGACTGGGGGAAATAGGTGAAGTAATTGGCGAGTACAGATTGGTAGTTACAAACAGTCACGGGGATATACTGGTAAAGGACAGCCCAGGAAATGTAATCAGTAACAGGGTAACAACCATGTACGGTGCCAGGCGGGCACTGGAAAGACTGGAGGAAACACTTTGTAAAGTGTCTGATTGTCTAACCACTGTGCTACACACCTGAAAATAATAATAAAAAATTATAAAATATAAACTGTAACTGAAAGATAAAATTTTATTATAAATAAATAAATTACAGACAGGCCTACGAGAAGGAAATATTGTGTACATCATAAAACAGACATTTCAAAGGCTGATTTTTTTTTTTTTTATGATTTACATTAACGTTCTAACAATTTCCTCCCTCCCCCCTGAAGGAGTCATCGTGGGCACCAGGCCTGTGCATGCCCAAATGGGGAGTGCACCGACCCAGAGGACGGAGGCTGGGGCCGGAGGAAGACAGGGGCAAGACGTGAAGTGCAGCTCCCACTGCTCCCAGCCCGGGAAGGGAAGGCTGAGCCCCGGCCCCACCATGGGGCGGGCCAGTGCTAGCGATGGGGGCACATGGGCTCGGTTCTCGGTTCTGCTTCTGGGCTGTGCTCAGGGAAGTACCCAGACCTGAAGGGCTCACCTTGTTCTTGATCTTCCTCCGGATTTTCTTCAGGGCCTTCTCCTCCGATTTTGTCAGGGGCAGCTTGGTGGGGATGGGATAGCCCTCGGCCACCAGGGTCCTCTTCTCCTCCTCTGTCAGGACCAAGGGGCCTGAGCCCTGCAGCTTCTGTGAAAATCAGGCGCAGAAGGGGGTCAGAGAGGGCCAGCTGGGCCCGCTGCCCGCCAGCCCTCCAGAGGGGTGAGAAGGCTGTCAGAAGACCCTCTCAAACAGCCGAGGAAAAGGCTGCCCAACTGCTCTTGGTGAGGAGCAGGTACTTGGAAGTCGTAGCGAAAACGAAGATGAGCCAGGCTGGCGTAGCTCAGTGGTTGAGCATCAATCTATTCTACACCCAGCGTGGGGCGTGAATGAGGGAGCTGATCCATCGTTCTCTCTCATCATTGGTTCTGTCTCTCTCTCCCTCTCCCTTCCTCTCTAAAATCATTTTTTAAAAATAATAATAAGAAAGAAAGAAAGAAAGGAAGGAAGGAAGGAAGGAAGGAAGGAAGAAAGAAAGAAAGAAAGAAAGAAAGAAAGAAAGAAAGAAAGAAAGAAAGAAAGAAATGGAGAAGACTCTCTCGTCTGAGTGTTATAACCCAAGGATTATAATTCACGGGAAAGGTCAGGAGACCTCCCCCAGTATTTCCCAGAAAGCCCCCCACCAGCTACAATGTCCAAAGTAAAGGACAGGATTCATTTCACACATCCCTGGAGACTGCTTGACCTTGAGGTGACGAGGATGCACGTGGAGCGACTTGTGGGAGAGTTTTGCTGTGCTCCTGAAGACGCAGTTCTGTGCGATGCTCTCTACCCACCGGGGGCTGCTTCTAGTCCCCGCTCACTGCTAAGGGGCCGGGGCTCCGGGGCTACACCCACGGGCACGTTCCATGAAGTTTCTGACTTCAGTTACGGTACCAGATGGTCCATCAGTTGAGGATGAGAACTGGCGCTCATCTCATTTAACCCATAACAGAAATGTGTTTATAATTAGTCAAACTGAGTGCTACTTGCTTGCTCAAAACAACTCCAAATCTCCAGGACTGAGACTGCACTGATACACAGAAAAGGATGGGAGCGGTTCAATGATGAACAGTAAAACTAACTCAAGAAAAATTTAAAATGTTGGAGAAATAGAACTTAAATGAGCTTGCATGAGAAGGGAAGGCATTAGGGTGGGAGGGAAGACTTGAACTGGGCCTCCTGAAGATAAGGGGTGATGTCTCAAGAGAGGGGGCCAGTCCAAGCAGAAGACAGTATTTTGAACAGTAATGATGCTCCTCTGCCTAGAGCACGAAAGGAGTTCTTGCAACTGCAAAAGGTGGAGCTAATGCAGAGGGCTCGGCAGCACAGGGAAACACTCCTGGTGTGGAGAGGGGGGTTGGAGGATCCCCCACGAGCGAGAAGAATGGACAAGCTGTGGGGGACACAGTGCAGAGGATGAAAACTGTGCTTGTAACCGAAGGGGTCAGCTGAGAGTTGAGACAGAGTGGAGAGAGTTCATTCCCTTGTCCTGAGTGGTGGTGATATAAGAGGCCGCGGCCGGCCAGAGAACTTACTGGGACTAAATGCAAATTTTCAAAATTATGCTGATAGGCAATTTTTACAGAATTTTTAAATTATCCCATCTCATTCAAATTTCTTTATTTGATATTATAAACTCAATAAATTGATGATAGTGTTTAAGAATTAATGGAAACCAATTAATTCCTCAGTACAATAAGAAGTTCACGATCTACCCCTCTTTTTTATTTGGAAAATGGTACCCTTATGTATGCTAAGGATGAACGGTGCCATGACTTCTAACTTGTCTCTTGGTTAAAAAAAGTGCCAGATTGGGGGGGGGGGGGAGGTTAAACTACCTCTTTAAGCTTTAGACACCAAAACATTTAATCCCTGAGATATTTTTAAGTTCACCAAAGATGGTTTATTTAAAAACAAGGACATTTTTTATTGCAGGTCCTAAGGATCACCTACATGGATGTAAACATGTGTGAGACGATTCAGAAGGAAAAAATCAACACACTTGTATTCCTCATGCTGTAGCCATGTAAATTAAACATGGGAGGTGTGCACAAGAAGAGGACCAGGTAAGATGACGGGCCATTCCTTAACATGTTCTGTAAGATTATCACCCTGCTTTAGACCTAGAACTTTCTCACCAGAATACTAATCACGTGGCCTCGAATGGCGGCCACTCAGGGCGAAGGGCCAGGTGGCAGAATGCAAAGGGCTCAGGTCCCAAGACGGGCGAAGACTTACGTGAGGCGCCGTGAGCAGCGGGGAGCTGGAGAGGGCCGAGGGGGCCCGCGGCACCACTCTGGCGGGGCTGTGGGCCTGAGGCAGGCCGAAGGGGTGCAGGCGCGGGTTGGGGCTCAGGCTGCCCTCCGAGTCGCTGCTGTGGCTGCTGGGAGGGGTGGGCGGCAGGTGCAGGTGGTCCACGGAGGCTGAGGGGCAGAAAGCAGGTCCCACATGTCAGACAGCAGCCAGGCAGGGTTTTCGGCAGCGAAACAACCTGCACATCATCCGCACAGCGGGACGTGGGGCGACTGGACAAAGCAATGGGGATCTGCACGAGTTGATAGAGAAAGATCTCCACGACGTATTGTTCAAGGGGAGTGGGGGGAAGCCAAGGTACAAAGTGTTTATAAAGTAGCCCTCCTTTGGTATGAAAAAGGAGAAAAGCGAATACAGAATTATATCTGCTTTATCTGCATAAAGCAACGCTGGAAAATAAAGAAGCAACTAAACGAATGATGACCTCATGGCAGGGGTGATGGGGAGAGTGCTGGCATAATTTTTCGCTGTATTCATTTTGTATCATTTTTATAGGTGGATTTTTAAACCTTGGAAATGTATTATAATTATTATTTTTTTTTGTAAAGAGCAAATCCTGAGATGTATTGCTGAAAGATGAGGTTTTGAAGAAAGATCATTTGTCTCTGGAGGAATGTGCACAGTAGGCCCGCAGGTGAGATGCCAAGCACTCTTCATTCGAAAGTACTAGATCCTTCTGTAGCCAGGTAGGCACTGGAAAACAAATGGGGGCGGAGGGGCTTTCTCCTGCAAAGCCCCCCATCTTTGAGTCCATCCCTTGCCCATCTTCACGGAGGCACACGCGCCCTCCCGGAGCCCAGGCGCCTGGCTCAGTATCACTCGCACCGCGGATGGACGGAGAGGCTCAGGAAGAGAGAACCTACTCCCAGTTCAACCTGACAGGCGCGCTCCGGGGTCTCCCTCCTCTGTCTGAATGGCGGACCTTCCCGCTGTGCCAGCCGCAGTCATTGAGCCAAGGGACACAACCTTGGCCAGCCTGTCACCTCACACCCCTCCTGGGGCCACCACAGTCCCGGGCTCAGGGGCTCTGAACCCCCCGCGATGCTGGTGCCTCACACGGCTGAGGCTGGCTCCCCGGAGCACTGCCAGGGGCTGTAAACAAACAGGGGGCCTGCGACAGACCTGGCCGGCTCGGGGACCGCATGGCAGGCCTGCCCGCCCAGGATGGTCTGACCACGAGTGACCGCCCAGGATGGCCGGACCGTAAATTCCTGACTGTGCGGGCCTGCTTGCCTTCACCTCCCAGGTCTACAGCTTCCTTAGCAAAGGTCAATCTTTATCTTAAGGGAGCTCTGCCCACTGTTCTCACACAGCTCGGATAACATATCTTCGAAATGTCAGCGTAATCTCCTTGGCTTACTCCGGGAGGGCGCAACCAACCACGCCAGAGCCAAGACCACAGAACCCTCGGTGCTATCTCCTGTGTCCCCCCCCACCCCACACACACACGCATTAATAATTAACCCTCCTGCACCCACCAATGTAAAAGAAGCGAGTCCCTCCACTCTGCCTTTGATCAAATCCCAGGGATTTCCCCGCTTTGCTTTTCCCCACTGCCCCATTCTACCAGCAATGGATTTCACGTAACCTTCCTTCCATCTCCTCTTCGATTCAAATGTATAAAATGAGGTGCAATTCTCTGGAGCATTTTCTCAACCTGTTGAGATTGCCGTCCTGGCAATTGTCGTCAATTTGGCTCAAAGAAAAAACCCAAAAAACAAAACTTCACAGTTTGGACATTTCTTACATCAACAGGGCCACGGGAAGGCCTCAGCCTTCTCCTCCTCTTCAAATAAAGATGGTCTGGTGCCCTGTCGGCGGAAAGGGCCTAAGCCAGGGGTGGGCAAACTTTTTGACTCGAGGGCCACCATGGGTTCTTAAACTGGACCGGAGGGCCGGAACAAAAGCAACCTGACCATGCTGGCACTCTCATCTTGGGCTGCTGGTGAAGGAGCGGAGGGGAGAGCAAGAGAACCCTCCGCTGTTTGGGCTCCGCGGGCCGGATAGAACAGCCGAACGGGCCGGATCTGACCCAAGGGCCGTAGTTTGCCCACGGCTGGCCCAAGATAAACGGCTCACCCTCCCGCTGAAACACCCGAGTGTCTGGGGAGAGGCGGTAGATCAGGGCCCACTCAGCCACCCCTTTCGGCCACGGGGTCCTGTCTCCAGTCACAGCCCACATGCGTTTTTCTCTCTCTCTTATTTTCTCTCTCATCCTAAACCCTTCTTTTCTCTTTTGCTAACACGCTACTTTTTGCTAGTTGCTTCCCCTTTTCTCTGCCAAAAAGCTCCCCGGGCTTTTTAGTGTCTATAGGCGCTCTTAGGGCTGAAGAATATTCTAGAACAAGCCTATGTACCGCTATTGCCAACTCCCCTGCCAACAGCTCCAGGCAGCTAAGGAGGGCAGGCATGCACCTTAACTATGCGCTCACCCAGGAAGGAGGCCTGAGTGTGTCAGCCACGGTTTCCCCAAGGCCATGAATTCCGATGGCACGTGATGGTGTTCGGTGAACTCGACGAGGCGGCCGTGAGGTGCCTCCAGTGCTGTGGGGGCCCGTGGCCTGCGTGAGCAGCCCGGAGCCAAGCCCGCAAATGCTTCAGGGCTACCGAACCGAAACCTGAGGACACCCACCGCAAACAGCCAACGAGGCCACACGCGGCAGCCAGCGAGAACCTGCCCCTCCCTGCGAGTCTCTCCCCAGCTCGTCGGTGGGGCACTGCTAACCGATTCCGATAGGGTGCGGCCCGGTCCGGTCAGCTTGACTCAAAATAAACTCAAAATGCATGATATGCCTCCGTTTACCTTTCAATGATGCTTCTCAAAAAGCACTGTGAAGTGCCTGTAAACAAACAACAGCAAAAGCCAGAGCAGACTCGGGTGTGACATTCTGGAGGATCAGCCAGGAGTTCCTCGCGCTAACTGTCCCTTTTACTTGGCACAGCCCAAATTACTCTAATACTTTTCTCCTTTCTAAACAGAGGGTGCCCCACAAACAAACAAACAAAACAAAACAAAAGACAGGAATAGGGAAGCAAACGTGAATTTCCTCTTTCCTGCCCGTGAAGAGTCACTGACGTGGCCACAGGTGCCTTAGTGTCGGATTTCTAAATACCATTTGAAGGGCAGCTCTTCGGTTACTACAAGGCCTGGGGCATCAGCGCTCTGCCCAGAGGCTGGGCGGCCTTCAAGGGTATTGGATTTCCTGATCTGTTTGTCAGGCTAACGAGGAAGGGCTGCTATTTACTCCGCAGACACCTCTCCTCCAGTGACCCGGATTCCGAGGCCACCCGGGGACGCGCTAGTCGCTACCAGACTTTCTGAAGCAGACTGCAACAGAAATGAAAACAGCAACATGCATTTGATAACAATAACCGGAATCATAAAAAATGAAGAAAAAAAGCCGTATCTAATGCGGAAAGGTACAAATGTACTGGTATATCACCTGGTGCAAAGAACTACTGTCTCAATATAGACTCTAGCCAACATCATTACGTTCTAAAATTTAGTCTTTTTTAAAAAAATGATAATAAAGGCAAACGCATTATTACCCTGATTAAAGAGTCGCAATCAAATCCTAACTTAGTTTCTAGAGGAATGAGGGGGGACTGTGTGTTCGTGAGAACTGCTCATCTTCACATCACATGTGGACCACAGCACATATCCCTCTTCTATGGCAAGCGCATATACGAATTGTTTATCCGCTGACCACACTGAAAAAGGAGGCCACAGCGTGGCTGCAGGCCCAGAATTAAGAAGAGCAGGGTCTGCAGGAGGCTCTGAATAAACAAGTCAGAGAGACCTTCATTAATCTCGAAGCCACGCAAGGCCTGCGGTCAGGATTCCTACAACTATGGGCTTCCTGTGAGAACAAGCGGGAGACCTCAGAAAGAAGCTGACATATCAGCGGCAGAAAAAACGTGAAACCACGGCAACGTCAGGTGTGATGCTAAGTCCTGAACAGATGACAAGAAGCCCACGAGGTGCACGACCATTACAGACAGTGAGCAGGCTCCGTGCAACTGCTGCCATCCCAAAGCCGCCTGCTGCCATCGACAGACACACTGTGAGCTCACTCCACGAGGCGTTCTGGCTGGAGCTGTGTGGGTGGGTGACGGGGGTTTGTCTGCCTCTCTGTCTCTGCGGGTCACCACGCCCCACGGGCGCTGGCTGTGTGCACATCTCTGTCTCTGCGGTCACCACGCCCCACGGGTGCTGGCTGTGTGCACAGGTTCCCGCCAGGACACCAGGAGGCCCCTGCGCTCTCGTTCCTCTCCATCCAAGTCACAGCCGGCTAGAGAGGTTCTGAAAAGTCACCCTGGCAAGGAGTCCAAGTACCGTAAGGGATTTGGGGGCAAGTGAAGCCTGCACATATGTGAAAAAAAAAAAGGCAGCTTTCCAAGTTTGTATGTAGAACCAAGGTTTTTTAAGAGCAAAGCTAGTTCACGAAGCAAGCTATGGCTTTGGGACCGACTGGGCTCAGCGCTTGCTCCCACATCGCCTTTCTCTTCCGACCTGCACCCACCCGAAGGGGCCCGGGGGAGAAACAGACCTTCTTTGGGAGAGAAGTTCAGGAACTGATCCACTTCGTGAGGCTCCAGCTTAATCTTAGGGATGACTGTCTGGCACGAGGAATCAACCTGAAGGAAGAATTTCAAACACACACAGTGTTTAAAAACCAGTAACCTCCTCGATGAAACACCCAAGGGAGCCATTTGTCATCTGCGTCTTTCTCTGAGGGGCAGCCCCGCGTCTCCGGAGCCGGCTGAACACAGGTGACTGAGCCAGGGAGCTGGTTTAGCCTTAACACCCTCCCCCCGCCCCCCCACTGCCAAACCTGGCACTCCAGCAGATGGAACCCTCAGAATCCTCAAATTAAAAGCCCAGGGCTCACTTAGTAGTCCTTTTTCTACTGCCTTTATGGGAATAGAAGTGCATCTCATCACAAAGTAGTCTGAGAAGTTTTAAACGAGCCACGGGCCTGCACCAGTTCATGCCGAGTAAGCGCTGGGCGAACCTCCCTCATTCATTCTCTCCAGGCTGCCTGATGACTGGCGACACGAACCCATGAACTATCCGGTAGGAAAGAGAGAAAAGGTATCTGGTCTGTGCACGGGGAGCAAGGCCATGACCCTGACCTTTCTAGCGACTTGAAACCAACTGAACTAGAGTCTCCAGCCATGAGCCCCGTCCAGTGAGGAGACTCAGGAGGCTACGGAGCAAGGGGCTCTCGAGGGCAGCCGCAGGTACTCTCCCAGTCTTCTCAGAAACGGACTGTGAAGCGCACTGAGCATGCGCGGGCAGCCAAGTGGGGGCGGCGCTACTGCTCTGTACCACCTTGTCCTGAACAGGTACATGACTACCCCTTGCTCAGAGGAGGTCTGACTTAAAGAATGTCAGTGGAGTCATTGTTTTGTTTGTTTGTTTGTTTGTTTTTAATATATTTTATTGATTTTTTTTTTTTTTTACAGAGAGGAAGAGAAAGGGATAGAGAGTTAGAAACTTCGATCAGCTGCCTCTTGCACACCCCCTACTGGGGATGTGCCCGCAACCAAGGTACATGCCCTTGTCCGGAATCGAACCTGGGACCTTTCAGTCCGCAGGCCGACGTTCTATCCACTGAGCCAAACCGGTTTCGGCTGGAGTCATTGTTTTTCACCTGAGACTTTAAATTGAGGAAAGTTAGGACTTGCTCTAGCATCTGTAAGAAGATGCACACGTTATGGTTCTGGTCCATTGGCAGACACTGGAAATACCCAGAGGGAAGGGAAGGTTCTATCCGCTGTCAGCATGGAATGGAGCAAGGAAGAAATTCCCAATTTCTTATGCCTTCCCCGGGCAACACTGTAAGAACTGGTAGGTGTGTGACCCACAGATTGAGCCATTGCAACTCAGCACTGCAGTAGGCGAGTAAAACATTGCCCAGGCACTAACATTCCCAATCGCCGTGGCCCTTTTCCCTGCCTTCAAAATCAATACATGGAGAATTTCCTTTATTTACCATGGATATCCATCTGTTGGTTTATTTTGTAATAGCAATCACATAAAAAATAAATCATATTTGCTACCAATTTTTCTGGACAAATGCCTTTAAAGGAAATTATATAATCAATCCTGAGACCATATCAACATATCCTTGATACATATATATAGACAGACAGACAGACAGACATATTTAGCTATCCTTAGACATATACAGCCACTAGCACCAAACAGAGTAAATGCCTTATTAAAGAATGAGAAGCTAAGTTTTTTTTTTTTATCTCATTTGTTTACATGGAAGACAACTGAGTGTACCCCAGTATTCATTTCCAGAGGAGGTTCCTCCTTTTCAAACGGGGTGGAGATGGCTGTGATGGTCAGAGTGACTGAGGGAACGAGTCCTGGGGCTGACTCCTCCGTGATCGGCTCCGTCTTGATGGTGGCTGCAGGGAATTCGGCAGACAGGTACCATTTCTCACTCTCCACTTCATCTGTGGGGAATAAAAAGACAAGCACACCTGTGAACTGGCTCAGGGCATCAGGCATAAGTAAAACAAAGGACCACTCATTTTTCTCCTATAAAAAAAAAAAGGCTCCAACAAAGAATGATTGAGAGTAGAATAAAAGGAAATACAGTAAGAGTGTGAGAGAAGATACATGGATAGAGGAACCAATGGCAAAGTAAGAATCTATACTTGCATTCATGTGAGTGTCATACAGCTAAGAAAGAATTTTGGCTTCCTGTACAGGCAGGAAAGGAAAGAAGCTGGGAGGATGGAAAAGAGAGCAAGAGGGAGAATTTCAATGTGTTATGTTTTATACTTTTTGGTTTTCAAACCAAGCTAATGTGTTATCCATTTAAAAAATAAATAAATAAGCACATTTAAAAAATAATAAGAAAAAGAGGCAAATGGTTGGCCACCAGGGTCTCGGGAAAGAGGACCGCAGACAATGGTCAGGCGTATCTCTAGCCTTCTCCCAATGGACGGCTATTTGTTTTCTTCTTTTTCCTTTTTCTTTTCCTTCTTAGTCTCTGTCTTTTGTCTTCTTTTGTTTTCCCACAATCCCACTCAAGCTTTAAACCAGACTCAGACGCCCAAAACTTTACTAGCCCTCTGGGAAACCAGAGTTAGTCATAAATGCCTGGCCCTTGCCAAAATGGACTGCATACGCCTCCAGACAAAAGGGTTGGGTCTGGGCGAGTCTTGAGTCTTGGTTTGCTACTGGCTTTCATGGTCATGACAAGGCCTGGAGGTAGCAACGAAGCGACACGACCGAGCAGACAGAAGCTCCTCTACCGCTTAGCTCACACTTTCCGAGGACCCCACACAGCACCGCGTCTCAGACCGGCCGCCTCGGCCCAGCCCTGGGAGAGCAGGAATGGAAAGACAAGGAGATTGCAAACAGGCGCAGCACAAGAAAAAAAAACAAGCGAGGGATTCTCCAGAGTCCGCATTCCTTACCTAATCCCACTTTTACTAAAATGAGGAGAAAACGAAACAGAGATATGCTCCCTCGCTTCATGAAGTATTTACACACTCACGCAACACGCCTGGGGAGCCATGACTGTTCAGGGCTCCCATTATGAAATGATTTTACACTCAAGAACTGGGCTCAAGTTTTCTCGCGAAAAAGCACCAGGAAATCACCCACTACTGCCAGGGCAGGCACCGAAGCTAAAAACTAAAGTTTACCATTAGGAAATGGTATTTCATTAAGCAGCTTCCTTCCAACACAGGGAAAGAGTGAGATTCCCATTCACAAAGGGAAATGATCTGCCCCCCCACCCCCCGTTAAAGCCAAATTGTAATTGGCTTAATTATCCCAGCCCCAATTTAGTCCCTAAAGTAAAACGAAGAGGGCGAGGAGATGTTTTGCGTTCAGGGCTCTAGCTCTAGAATGCTGCTGAGTGTGGTGGAGTGATGGGGAGTTTCCATCTTTCTGGGGTGAGTGCCACATCCTGGCAGAGGGGGAGGGGCGGGAACAAAGAGCCTTTGATGGCAGCCCGAGGAGGGAGACCACACTGTACTTGACACAGATTTCTGCTGGCCAGATGGTCGCCCCGCTCCGCTCGGAGAAGCAGCCGCACGAGGAGCCAAGAGCAGGCTCCAGCGGCTCTCCCGAAAGGAGCTTTGGAGGGAGACTGACACCTGCAGGGAAGAGACAGCGAAGACAGATGCGGGGGAGGGTGGGAGAGACGGGGAGAGAGAGCAGAGATCACACTTCCTCCTTTCAGCATGTGGGTGTCTCCTCTGTCCACACTGAGCGATATCTAGCTGAAAGAGACAGTGTAGTGAAATACATAGTCTCGGTGTATATTAAAATTAGCGGTCAGGGGACATCCCTGAGAAAAAGGCCCCATGCAATTACCAGGAAATTGTAGGGCCAGGCCAGATCCCCTGGCCATGAAGTTATGATAACTGTGATAAAACGTAAGTCACAAGGCAAACATGAGAAAAGGCAAAAATAAACACGAAAAGCAAATACCACGTTATGACAAAATGAAGACAGGTAAGGAAATTGGTTCATCCAATCTCCCTAAACCATTCTCAAAGTACACACATTCATAAAATCGGTCCAGATGGTTTACATTCTCATTGTTCAGTGTCTTGCACCCCTGTTTTAAAAGAAATGTATCTATATAAAGTCATTGCTCTATCAGAGACGGAGACTGAAGGACAAATTGTGAGACATGAACGAAAACACAAAACTTCCTCAAACACAACTGAGCTCTCCCCAGGGAGAAGCAGAGGAAGCTGCCTCTCCTCCCCTGAGCTTTTCCGAGGACAAACGACTGGCGCTGCCGTCATGCCGCCAGTCTGATACAGTCATTCAGGCCTCTACTTGAAAGACACTTTTTGAGTGAGAAGTTTATGACCATCAAGTGCAAATATATCATTTTATAGGTGAGGAAACTGACATGCAAACACAGTGCAAATTATGCGGGACCCAGGTCTCTGCACACCCAACAGTACTCTTGTCATTAAGGAAACAGCTAAACATGCAGACAAATATTTGTGCACTAATAGGCTCACGACAGCATTATTTTTATCACAAAACACTGAAAATAGTCCAAAACACGAATGAGCAAGGGCAAGGTTAACGAATTATGGCACATCTATACGATGGAATACTTATATATCCAATAATATTACATACATCAAACCTTTTTAATAGCATGGCAAATATTTATGATAAAATATTAAGAAAAACTAGATATTAATTTGTATACTATTCATGAAGAAAATAATAGAAAAAAAGACTAAAGGAAATATGCCGAAAGCATATCTCTGGAGAATAATTCAGAACACATGTGACATTTTTGTCTTTAAATGTTATGCTATTTCTAAATTGCCTATACTGAGAATACATTGTATGTGGATGTTCACACATGGGGATGGCCTCCTTCTTCCTGCACTACTTTATGCCTTAGGGTGGTAATTATTAGATAGAAGCCCCCGTGGCTCAAGGTCCATTCAGCATCTTTTGAATTAACGAAAGTCACTGAGTACCTTAATATATATGTAATAAATTGCAATAGTGGCTCCAGTTCTTCAGTCCTCCAGCTATCCATGTCCTTTGCCATGCATCTTGTAGTAACCTCCTCCTGTGGACTAATACCCATTTTGGGACTGGCCATGCAATTTTATTATGTGAGATATTAGCTTCCCAACACAAGTGGAGCCTTATAATGCATTTACAGCCCTGGCCGGTGTGTCTCAGTGGATAGAGTGTCAGCCCATGCACAAAAGAGTCATTCCTGGTCAACAGCCTATACTTGGGTTGCAAGTTCGATCCCCGACCCCAGTAGGGGCATGTGCAGAAGGCAACCAATCGATGTGTCTCACATTGATGGTTTTTCTCTCTCTCTCTTTCTCTCTCAGTTGCTCTCCTTCCCTCCCTTTCTCCCACTCCAAAAATCAGTGGAAAAAATATCCTCAGATAAGGATTAACAAAATAATAATAATAACAACAAATGCATTTGCACAGCTGGAGTTACACACTTGTACTTTTGCCATCATATGAGAAGGATGTGTCAGAACAATCTATTGATCCCAGGAGAATGACAGACACACAAAAGAGAGTTACCCCCAAATAAGCCTGGCTAAAATCAGCCAATTCTCAGTTGGCGTTAGACATGTGAGTATACCCAGCAAAATCACTCAGCTGCCCCTCACCACCACCAAATCAGCCGGCCTTCAGCCAAGGCTCAGACATGTGAGCCATATTAATAAATGACTGTTGTTAAAGCTAGTACATTTTGCATTTTTTATTATGAAGTAACATAGCTAGCTGATACAATATAATTGAATATATATACAAGAAAGTAAATCATTACATCAGAACCTATTGCAACCAAATAATTATACTTCATTTCCATAATAATTCCTCTATACCATCAATTGTGAACCATATCAATTCATATTTTTTGACTGACTCATTAGGCCTACCTGTTACATCACAGAACAAATGAGAAGAAAATCAGCTAGTAAGGAATCTGGTGAGAACAAACTTTTTGTAAATTAAATAAGTATGCCTCATCTAAATCCTTTAGCATTCCAGTGGCAGCTGAAATTGGAGAAAAGGGCTTTCATTCTGAACTACTGGGTGTTGGCCTGTACTCTGTCCCTGAGTGGAAATAAATACCAAATCAGAGAAAACAACATGACAAATGTAACCTATGAGGTATGAGGTTAACAAAGGATAGAGCAGCCGTGGGCAAACTACGGCCCGCGGGCCGGATCCAGCTCATTCGGCTGTTCTATCAGGCCCGCGGAGCCGAAAGAGCGGAGGGTTCTCTTGCTCTCCCCCTCCCCCCCTCCTTCACCAGCAGCCCAAGATGAGAGTGCCAGCATGGTCAGGTTGCTTTTGTTCTGGCCCTCCGGTCCAGTTTAAGAACCCATTGTGGCCCTCGAGTCAAAAAGTTTGCCCACCCCTGGGATAGAGTAAAAGCGAATGAGTAGGACATATATTATAATTTTCCACCCGACCTTATTTTCATATTTTTATTTTTTGGTAAAAAAAGATCAGTAAGACCACCATGGCTTAGAACTGGACTTATCCTTAGATGTTTGGGTTATTGGCTAAACTACAAAAGCAAGTGTCAACACATATGCTACACCCTCTAATTTCTAAAGCTTGAAGCTCAGATATTGAGTTAAAAAATTTCCTTCTAAATTGTGTTCACACGCCTTTTGAGTTTCATTGCAGAAGGAGAGTATCACCCAGTAAGGTCAGTAGTGCACACAGTGGGGAGTAAGAAGAACCCCTGGCTGTCATCTGAATTCATTTAAACAGCTTCCTTTCAGCGGTCAGACTCAGCCGGCACATGGCACATTTCCTTAGCATCGCCACTCAGCTATCAGCAAGAAAATAAAAACAAGCCACTGTCACATGATGATGAGCAAGTCCTCCACAACCAAGGACAAAATGGAGCAGCGTGAGCCACAGGGCTGGACGCCAGGGGCATTCACACAGCAGGGTGAGTAGAGGAGCTGAAGAAGACTCGAAATCTAAGCCCATGTGGAGGCAACACCAAAATGCAAGTCCTCAACCATTTCCATTTGTTCTGCATAAATAAGAAGAGGGGGGGGGAAAAGATGCAACTCTAAATTAGGAGCACATGGTATATATATATAAATGTTATGCTCTATATGTATGTTCTTATGTGTATACTAGTGGCCCAGTGTACAAAATTCATGCACAGGTGGAGGGGGGTCCATCAGCCCAGCCTGCACCCTCCTCTCCAATCAGGACCCCTTGGGGGGCAGTCAGACATCCCTCTCGCAATCTGGGATCACTAGCTCTTAACTGCTCACCTGCCTGTCTGCCTGATCACCCCTAACTGCCTCTGCCTGCCTGCCTGATCACTCCTAACCTCTCTTCTTGACTTCCTGATCACCCCTAACCTTCTCTGCCTGCCTGCCTGATTGCCCCTATCCCCTCCGCCTGCCTGCCTGGTTTCCCCTAACTGCCCTTCCCTGCCAGCCTGATCTCACCCCCAAAGGCCTTCACCTGCCAGCCTGGTTGCTCTCAACTGCCCTCCCCTGCCAGCCTGATCTCGCCTCCAACTGCCCTCTCTGTCTTGGTCCCCAACACCATGGCTCTGTCTGGAAGGAAGTCAGAGGGGTCCAGAAGATGGTTGGTTGACCTGGTCTAATTAGCATATTACCCTTTTACTAGTATAGATAGATGATATAGAATGGGATTGCTTAAATGGGGGGGTGCTTTTTCAGCAGGAGGACAGGCTCTTGGCAGACAAAAATACATAATCCCTATATCTGGACTAATAGCCACATGCACTATACTGCCAAACTGGTCATTTAAAAAATTGAACTACTTTACACCAAACAGCTGTTGCCCTTAAAACCCCTCCTCAGTCCCCACCTTAGTTAGGTTCTGTCTAGATCAGGTTCTGATTGATTGGTTTCTATGCCTGTCAGTGTCAAAAGCTCCAACTCCTAGGCAGCCATTGGCTCCTTGCACTTCACCCAGATTTGGTTCTGACTGGTTGGTTTCCATGTCAGTCAGCGTCTCTGGGCCTATCTCATAGTTTTGGATGTCACAGACTCTGGATTTTATATATTAGAATACGTGTATATACATGTGCGCATGTGTGTGTGTGTGTGTGTGTGTGTGTGTGTGTGTGTGTGTATATATATATATATATATATATATATATATAGTGTATGTGCATTCTAAAAAAGAAAAATCACATGTGATAAGTACCACTTATAACATACACACACATATATATCCATTTGCTATTTTCATAACATGTCTAAAGTGAAAAGAAACTTTTTATAAATTAAACAAATATGTCTCATCTAAGTCTCTCAGCATTTGATAACTGTTTGCTCTTTGAATTTTGTCAAAGGAGTTAGCAAATCTTGATCAGTTTTTGATGTAAAAATCTCTTCACGGAAAAATGGTGAGGCTGGGTTCTAGAGGCTGGACGAGGGCAAGAATTCAGTGGGATGTGTCGGAATCATAGGAAGCTACCGCCCACTACATGTTCAAATGGAAGTTAGAGGCCCGTCTGCCCGCAGTCCACTCCGTGGGTGACTTAACACCGAAATAACCTTCAGCCGTGAGTGGCAGGGCAGGGTAAAAATAGTAAACACTTAACTGTGAGTATTAACTAGGTGCTAAATATTGTTCTAAGTGCTTTACATATTTTAGTTCATTTGACCCTAAGAGTAACGGTGTAAGGCAGGTGCTACTGTCACCCCACTTTACAGACAACGAAGACACTAAATAACTCACCCAAAGCTATGCAGCTGCTCCACGGCAGCCCTGGATTCACACTGAGGCAAACCACATGTACAGCCGTGCTCGTGGCCACTCTAGCGTATTGCTTTTCAGGAAGATGCCAATGGCTAAAGACAGCTGTAACCAAGAGTGATTATTCTCCCACTAATGTTATCCTGAGCCCATAATTAGTCACTACAAAAGGTGAAATATTGGTTCTTTCGATGCTGCTTACCTTACTTTATATAGATTCCTAATCTAATCTCCACAAGGTAAAAAAAAACACTCCAGGTTAAAATAAACCAATGAGAGCTAAAACATTCTGAGTGCTCACTATGCCCAGCCCATACATGTTATTAATTATTAATCTCTACAACAGCATGAGGTAAGTGTTACTATTCCCATTTTAAAGATTAGAAAAGCAAGGCACAAGAGTTAAGCAACTTGCCCAAGATCCCCCCATTCGTAAGAGGCAGAGCCTGGATTCAAATCCAGGCAATTTGACTCTATAATGAAAGGCTATATTCTGACCATGCTCTGCCGTTAGCACCTCAGGTCTGCTCCAGGATACAGTGGTTAGAGTATGAATTAAGTACCTGTGGGGCAGAGGATTGACTTCAAAAGATTTACTTAGCAATAAACATCTTTTTCTGAAGTTATGATTCTCACTCATGAATTTCCAAAGTAATTTAAGTTGCTACATAGATGAAAACATTGCTTTCTTTATACTAGTCCGGCATTGCAATGGCTAGGCAGACAAAGAAGTTATTTCATTTTTTATTTTATTTTTTAAGAAGAAGCATTATTATCCTCTTTACCTATTGGAAAAAGAAAATAAATGACAACACCAAATGGTGATGGATAACCAAAAAGCATCTATCACAGCTTGGGCTGTTTAACCCAACAGGCTCTTTCTTCAGCCATCTTTCTTCAGAGGACCCAGCACTCTCTGTAAGCAAAGGACTTGCACATCTTTTCTTTTCTTTTTCCTTTTTTTAAAATATATTTTATTGAGTTTTTACAGAGAGAAAGAGAGAAATATAGAGAGTTAAAAACATCGGTGAGAGAGAAACATCGATCAGCTGCCTCTTGCACACCCCCCCCCCCCCACTGGGGATGTGCCTGCAACCAAGGTACATGCCCTTGACCGGAATCAAACCTGGGACCTTTCAGTCCACAGGCCGATGCTCTACCCACTGAGCCAAACCGGTTTCAACGGACCTGCACATATTTCTCCCCGCCCCCTTTGACAGCCTCCCCACCCCCATTCCCCCCACCCTCTGTGCCGAATCTACCCCCTCTAACTAAGATGGCTCAGATTAATGCTCTTGTCAGTGGCTCAAACTAAACACGACGAAGATACAGCTCTTCATCGCTCCTCTGTGACTGTCCCTCGGGTCCCACTGCCTTGGGACATTTCAACATCAAGCTTCTCCAACACTGCAGACTGGAGACCTATGTCACTATGACTCACCTCTACCCCGTCCTCAGCAAACTCTATGGTGTGCAAATTCTGCCCTGGATTTCCTTTAAACATTTCAAAACCCACCGTCTTCTTTGTCACGCATGCTATACAACTTCCCGTTTTCCCTGGCATCACTACAGCCGTGTACACTTCCCCTGCTCTGCCATCATCAGCCAGGTTACACTGTTTTCCACTCTCCCCAAACCTCCATCCCACTTTCCTAAGGCCTGGTTGCCCAACCAGCGTTGAGTCACTCGCTGCCTCCAGCAGGCGGTCCCATTTCCCCCAGGATACGTCATACCAGCAGCATTGCTCATCTGTAGCACACAGTACTCTGTTTTCATTCCCACATGTGAAAATAACTCCATAAATTTTATCAATACTAAACCAGCCTACCCCGCCACCCATAGCCCCTGCTAGAAAGCTGACTAGCTTAATCAGAAGGAAGATGGTGATTATTTATGTCCCTGATCTCACTTCTCTAAGACCTGAAACAGCCACAATTACAGTCCCTTATCCCACCCCAGATAAAGTTACCTTGACTTGTGCATGGTACAAATATTGTACCAGACCACTTCTGTATTAGTGTAGGTTATATTTTATATTGATATGTTATGTATTTTCTAACTTTGTTCTTGTATCATCTGGGAGGATAGGGACCATGTCTTGTTCTCTCCAAACAGCCTTAGTCCAGCACTACTATGTTTTCTCCTTGGAAAGAAGACCGCAATTAAGGGGCAAAGCAAATGAATACCTAGCCTCCCTGTTTAACTACAAAGAAACATGAGTAAGATAGAGTAGCTCGTGGTGAGACGCAAGACTTGGTCATTCAGATATAAGCTTGTATTCCTCAATGGAAGCACAGAAATAGGCGCAGACATTTTACATTTTACTTGGATGTTTCTGCTTATCTCTTTATAACTTCCTTTTTCCCCCTCCAAACAGAAAACCCTGCCTAGCATCTGGTTAACAGCCATAACCACGGGGAGAAAGGATTGGGCTGGATGTAGGGTGTCTTTCTGGGACTTTTGAAGGCTGAGCCCACATTCCTAGGGTTGGCTCCTGTGGTTGCTGAACCACATGAAGTTCTTTAGCTCGAGTGTTTCAGAAAAGTCTACAAATTTAGCTCTGAAGACAGATGACTCCTATGTAATCTTAGACCAGTGTTCCCCAGCTTTTTTTGTTTGTTTGTTTGTTCACAGACTTTTTTGAGATCTTAAAAAAAAAAATTATAATATGTTCTCAACAGAAAAACTGACACATGTTGATTGCCCAAAATTTTGTATACTATTTTAGGTGTCTACAATCCATCTGGTGTCCATGATGAGATAGTAGGGTATGAACATCTCATACATATTATGCCCTGTATAATTGGCTTAGGGTTCATGGAGGGAGGGGGAGGAATAAGGGAGAGTTAATGGAGAAAGAACAATTAAGGAAGAAAGGAAAGAAATAATGGTTAGACTGGGAGAGAGAAAGGCAGAGGGGAAAGGAGAGGAAGAGGGAGAAAAAGAAAGAGAAAAGCCCTAATAAACTTGGAGAGAGTCATTACTCAAACTTTATCTTACCACTTTGCTTCAGGCTTAGAAGCAATTACAAAAGAAGTAGAGGCCCAGTGCATGAAATTCGTGCACGGGTAGGGTCCTAGCCACTGCTGGCTGCCAGCTGGGGCCTTCCTTCATTCTGTACCACCCCCTGGTGGTCAGCACACGTCATAGCGAGCGCTCAAACTCCAGGTCGGTGGAATTCCTGACAGGACACTTTGCATATTTGCATATAGATTGCCTTTCATCTAAGTAAAATTGGACAAGATGATCTGATTCACAGGCTTCCTAGTTGTGATGAAATACACACTATTATCACTAGCAACAAGAACTCCTAGTTTTGCTTAAACTGTTTTCCCAATGCAAGAGGTGAAGAATGTGAACTTCAGTGGGAACAGCAGTTTTTAAGTGTTGCCTAAGGAACCATCCTCCTCCTCCAACAGGTAAGAGATCTTCCCGACAGAGCACTTGGATCGAGAGGGATCCTAAGGACTGATCCTCTCTTAAGGGGAAAATTTAGCCATCCACAAAATGCAGAAAAACAACTGAAGCTACGACCTAAATAAAGCTGTCCTGAGCAAGTTCCCCATCCATTCATGCCCACTGCCTGACTCACACACCCAAATGGTTCCTTTCCATGGTCGTTATCCCTACTAATAAAAGTGCTTTTGCTGGCATAGGAAGGTAGGTTTTACTCAGAGGGAAAATGGAAAATAATGAAGATGAACTGGGGGTCAGAAACTGTACAAAATATATCTGACATGCTGTACCTGTTCTCAGCAAAGTACAAGCACAACCTATTGCAACACTGGGCCTATAAATAGAGCAAGGGGCCGATTGGTCGAACTGAAGGATGTGTGCTTTGGCCTAATGATTAGACAGGCTGGCTTCCTGGAAAAGATGGACTGATTATTTCTCCTCACGCTGAGCTGTTTGCAAAGGTGGCACCCAGAGTTCCATTACCTTGCATTTATATTGATTAGAATTTAAAAACAAAGAGATAGTCCACCTGAAACCCATATAATATTGTATATCAACTGTAACTGAAAAATAAAAAAATTTCTAAATTATATTCTCCAAACCCTTCACTGCATTAAAGCTTGTGATACAGTCACAGAATAATAACAACAACAACAACAATAGTGTTATCATGGAAGAGGAAGGGACTTTTGGAAATCTGCTTATTTTCATTCATTTCACCAGGGATCTTTTACCATCGCCAGGGTTTTAACTCTACTCAACACTTCAAGGCTCAGATAAATTCTGCCTCATTTAGGCAACTTCAATGTGATCTTCAATGTGCTCTCTCCTCTCAATTTTCACAGCTTCATTTCCTCCTGGGACATTATCCACATCTGCCTGGTTAAGTATGTGGGTACCTGGCATTTATTTCCATGAGGCTCTGAGCTACACACAGGGAAGATCTAAATGTTACTGTTGCATCCCATAAGAATCTAGGTTGGTACCTGACACACAGTAGGTGTTCAACAAACATGTAGACTTGAAGGGAACAGTTAGTTTGCTAGATCGATTAGGTCATCTCTAATCTGCATATTCCAGAATGGCAAGGGCTAAAGATGGCTAATTACACAGATGTTAATTATCTGAATACAATATAAATATTATATTCTTTCCTGAATCTCCTGCAGATCCTTGCACAAATGTTACCTTCAAAGAAAGACCTTCCCCAGTTATCCTATTTAAAATCTCAACACACCCCTGCTATCATTTGAATGTTTGTATCCCTCAAAATTAGTATATTGAAACCATAACCACCAAGGTGATGGTAGCAGGAAGTGGGGCCTTTGGGATCTGCTTAGGTCTTGAGGGTCATAATGAGATTAGTGCCTTAAGAAAGAGACCCACAGAGCTACAGAGCTCCTTCTGCCAGGTGAGAATAGAATTTGAAGTCTGCAACCAGAAGAGGGCCCTCACTGCACCCTCCTGAAACCCTGATCTCAGACCTCCAGCCTCCAGAACAGTGAGAAACAAATGTCGATTATTTACAGGCACCCAGCCGAAACTGGTTTGGCTCAGTGGTAGAGCATCGGTCTGCGGACTGCAGGGTCCTGGGTTCAATTCCGGTCAAGGGCATGTACATTGGTTGCGGGCACATCCCCAGTAGGGGGTGTGCAAGGTCGGTGTTTCTCTCTCATCGACATTTCTAGCTCTCTAGCTCTCTCCCTTCCTCTCTGTAAAATATCAATAAAATATATTTAATAATATTTACAGGCACCCAGGCTATGGTATTTTGTTATAGCAGCTTGAATGGACTAAGATATATATGTCACCAACACAGGAACTATCCCTTTTTCCAAATTATTTTTCTGTATATCACTGATCATCATCTAATATACTGTATGTTTTACTTTTAATTTTTCTTATTTTCTATTCCTCACCTCACATCATAGAATGTAAATTCTATGGAGCAGAGATATTTATAAATTATATTTATCCCTTTACTTACTAATGCTTAGAAAAGTCCCTGGCAGGTTAAACACAAGATAGATACTCAACAAATAGCTTGGGAATGAAATGTAAAAATGAATCATAAAGCATTAATAAAACACCTACCTCTACCTGGCACTGATCCTATTGAAGACACTGCACCTAATCAAATACATGTAGCCCAGTGGGTCTGCACAGTCAGGGGGAAAGCAGTACATGAGAGAACAGAGCAGGTGTCTCCTCTGAGGCCATCACCAAAGGTTAGGACCCACTTTCAGTCTTGCATACCTTTGCCCTTAACAAGTCCAGAACCAATAGATGGATGAAAAGCTACACTGTAAGGCACAGATAATATGTGCTAAAGGAGTTCAGACCCAGAAGAAGTCACTTCACAGACATTACTACGAGAAGTGTGGTAGTCAGCTTCTCAGATATCTGAGTATCCTTCTGGCATTCACATCCTGGGTGGCCTCCTGCCACAATGAATCAGGACTGCCCTTTGGATCTGACAGAAAATTTCCAGGGCTAGGTCAGAAAAGGTATCTCAGCTCTATCCTTGGTCTCTCGGATTCCTCACTCTTTGGTAAGTAGCTGTGCTCCCCACTAGACTACCAGTGCACCCCTCATTCTTTGGGAAGCCAGCTGTCATGCTGTGATGACTCTCAAGAAGCCCAGGGAGAGGAACCAATTCGCCAGCATCAAACTGCCAGCTAAGTGAGTGAGCCTCCTTGGAGGTAGACCTTCTAAACCTGGAGAACTCTTCAGATGGCTCTAGCCTTGGCCAACATCTAGTTTGAAACTCATGGGTGATCCTCAATGAGAACCACCTAAGTGAGTCACTCCTGAATTCTAAAATCCACAGAAACCATGAGAGGTAATAAGTGATAATTATTGTTTTCAGTCATTAATTTTGGGAGATTTATTACACAGCAATAAATAAATAATACAAGAGGTCATGGAGATGACTTCTACAAAGGAGGAAGGGCTTGAAACAGAGGCATCAAAAAATGTAGAAATAACAGGCAAAACAGAAAAACAAGTATGGGGAGAAACCATGAGCAAAGGCAAGTATGAATGTTACAAAGAAACCACACCCACACAGAACCTCAGGATGGGAACAAATCTAAAGGACATTCATACCTTTCATCTAATGCTAAAGTTCATTCTTAAAATAATAAAATGAAGGCAAGCATTGCATGAATTTATCTAAACTGAAACTCAGGAGAAGGTTGACTCCCTATAATTCTCCTCCATGTAGTGATACAAATAAGGAGTATTCAATCACAACAGAGACCAACCACATTCCTGAGTCTGAATTCAGGTCACTCCTTAAAGTGATTTAATAAGAATTGAGGGAGGAGGAAGAGAAAGAGCAGGAGAAAGGGAGGGAAAAGAGGAGAAGCAAAAGAAGCAGAAGCAGGAGGAAAAGAAGGAAAAAGAAGTAAGAACAATTATAGTAACTCTACAACAGAAGAAAGAGAAGAGAAGGAAGGAAAATATTGATTAACTGAAATGCTATGTAGTGGGCATTGTCCTAAGTTCTTTAAATACATCAGTTCATTTTACCCTCACCACAATTCCACATCTCAAATTATTTTAGTTCTATTTCTTCCTCCTCCACCTCTCAAGAGACTTCCCCTCACCTCATTCTCCTGAAAGTATATAACTACAGAGAAGGATTGAGTCATCAAGCACCTAACCTCTTTCCAGGAAAAATCTGAGCACACAGTCAAGATTCCAGCAGGGTCCAGCTAAGAAAGAATCTACTCACAGATTTGGGGCATTCCTTTCCCTGAGGATATAAAGTCAGATTTCCTAGACTGCTGATAAGTACACTTCTAGTCAAAGGAATAACATAACTGAGATGAAAAAGAAAAAACCTACAGCATTCTCAATCCCAAGAAATCATGTTTTACTGCCCCAGAGTCGGTTCTTCCAGAGGCCAGTGGTAGAAGGCCAGTGGAGGAAGGATTTTGCCACAAAGGTAATTAATTCCCTATTTGAAGAAGTAGATACAGGTATTTGCCTTTAACCAAAGGGGAGCATGAGGGAACTTGTTCTGTAGGGAATCACTTTCCAAAGATTCCACCATATGTTCAGTGGTATAAGGAGGGAAGGAATCCCAGGTCAAGGTCAAGCCAGGGGTGGTGGACTTAGTAAGCATTCCCCTCCACACCATCCTCCCGTGCAAAGAAGGTATATGCTAGAGATTAGAGAACAGTTTTTAAAACTCACTCAAGGTATTGAAATAGCTGGTTATACTTCTGAGAAAACAAAACATAGAAAATTAATTATAAAAATTAATTATACCTTAGAGAGGCTGGAAGATAAGACATGTACCAATGAGTAATGGTCTTCTTTCTATCTATGAGACCAGAAAAATAAGGCCTTCAACAAATAACATCCCAATGGTATTGATGATGGACATAAAAGTGAGTCTAAGAATGATCACCAAGACCTCATATTCATGGAGCTCAACAGAACATGCTGGAAGGGGACAAAGAGGATGCCCAAGAAGCTTCTATGAAGAAGAATAGTCATAAAAACTCCCATTAAAAAATGACATGGAGCATTATGCTAATCGAAATAAGCTAGTCAGAAAAAGATAAATATCACAGGATCTCACTCATAATTTGATGAACAAGAATAGATCCAAAGACAAATGGCAAGGGAGCGGGAGTTAAGAGAGCAACCAAAGGACTTGTATGCATGCATATTAGCCTAACCAATGGACACAGACACTGTGGCAGTGAGTGGGGGCTTGCCAGGGGTGGGAATGGCTGGGGATGGGGGTGGTGTGGGGAGGGTGCGGTCAAGCAGGGAAAAAAGGAGACATATGTAAAACTTTAGAAAATAACAACAACGAAAAGGACTCGGACTCCTGAAACAATGGAATTCATGGAATTATCAACCATATAGGCCATGCTGGTTTGTAAAAGGATGCTTTGCTGCCCAATCCACAGGATCACAGAAAGCAATGGCTATCATTCAGTTACAGCACGTTCCCGGAGAACACAGGCTGGGGTAGAGAAATGTGCCCTGTGTCTCTCTGCATTTCCCCACAAAGCTACACACAGAGTCAGATGTGCTGACAGGACTATAACCCACGCTCCACACCCTCCCGTTGCTCCGAGTCAAAGGTTCCACGGCCCCTGCTCTGAGTTTACCATCATTGAAGCTGTCGGTGTTGGCCACGTGGGTGAACGGTGACTGGGCCCGCGGCTCCTCGCTCAGAGAGTAGCTGTGCTCGGCCTGGATGAGCGGTGCGGGGGATGTGGGGGATGGCTCCACCTCCATCGACACGCTCTTCTCCGAGAGGAAAGGGTCGTTCAGCAGCTGACCCAGGACGTTCTGGGAAAACTCATCCAGGAGTTCTGAGAAGTGCTGCAAGAAACACAGGAGGAAGAGCTCAGTGTCTCTGTTCCATGACCTGATATTTACACACGAACTTCGAAAGCAAATATATCATCCGGAGCTTTCATCGAAGTCGCTGAGATACAATGTCCAGTTATCTATGGCTGCACAGCCATACTACCCCAAAGTTCAGTGGCTTAAAATGCCACAGTTTATTATTTCTCACCCTGGGTTTCGTGATAGAACCATAGTGAGCTAGAAGGTTGGCTGCGGGCTGGGCGGGGCCAGGACAGTGGACACCTGGGCTGTTTGCTCAAAGAGTAAGGTGACCAGACGTCCTGCTTTTGGTGGGACAGTCCCGATTTTTAACAATTTGTCCCGAGTCCTGAGGCGTTTTTAGAAAGTCCCAATTTTTGGTAAGAATCTTTTAAATCTTTTGGACTTTTTTAAGACACCAAGGGACAAGGAACAAATTGTTAAAAATCAGGACTGTCCCGCCAAAAGCGGGACGTCTGGTCACCTTATCAAAGAGGCTTTCTCGGGCTGGAATTGCTCACGTGGTGGTAGAAATGTTCCAGGAGGGAGCAAAGCAAAGCTGAATGACCTCAGAAGTCACACTTCATCCCTCCCTCCACATTCTTTGGTAAAGGCGAGTGACACAGCCAGCCCAGATTCCGGGGGTAGGAAAATAGATTCCACCGCTCAGTGAAGGAATGGCAAAGTCACACTGTCAGCATGACTCACAGGGGCCATCACGGTAACTCCCTACCATGACCTGCATCGGGAAGATTTTCAAATAGCTACTGTTATGTACAGCAAAGTGCAAGTTTAAAGGCGTCAAAGGCAGCTCTCCTCCATTCTCCCCACCACCTGGGCTTTGTTCCTCTACTGTTTTTCCTTAATTTATTTTTATCCCCTATTTCCAACACCACCAACTCCCTAGTCCCCACCATACCATAAAAATGATACAGGAATAATCTATAATAATAAAAGTGTAATATGCTAATTAGACCAGATGTCCTTCTGGACGTCCTTCTAGATAAACCGTGGGCAAACTACGGCCCACGGGCCAGGGCCGGCCCGTTTGGCTGTTCTATCTGGCCCATGGAGCCAAAAGAATGGAGGGTTGTCTTGCTCTCCCCTCCGCTCCTTCCCCAGCAGCCCAAGATGAGAGTGCCAGCATGGTCAGGTTGCTTTTGTTCTGGACCTCCAGTCCAGTTTAAGAATCCATTGTGGCCCTTGAGTCAAAAAGTTTGCCCACCCCTGTTCTAGATGAAGCTGGGGCTGTGAGGGAAGCCCGGTCCCTGGGTGCTGGCAGGAGGGAAGCCCGAGTCCCGGGTGTCAGAGGGAAGCCGGTGCAGGCAGCCGGGGGAAGGCAGGCCTACCCTTGCATGAATTTCGTGCACCGGGCCTCTAATCCATACATATATTCACAGAGATCTCTGCATCCCTTATTCCATTGTCTCACTCTGAAGAAGCTGCCAACATTATGTGCTATGAATCACCCAGGGTTCTTAAGACATAGATGCAGACTCTCAAGTCTAGTGGGCCTGAGGTTCTGCACTTGTAAGAAGCTCCCAGGATGCTGACAGGCTGTAGCGAGGAGCAGAACAGCTTCAGGCTAAGATCACAGCCCAGGTTTCCTTGACTCCAGGATAACCTGTTCTGATTCCCTAAACAGCTCCCCAAAGACAAATTTACTGGTGGCCTGATGGTAAATATTCTGCAAGTGCCTGACGGAGTTCCTTTCAAGACCAACGTTAAGGTAATGGGAGAGAAATAAATCGTAGAATGTAAAATGCAAATGCAAGAGTTGAACTCACAGTCCCTGCATTTCCAAACCACAGTTCTGTCCCCTGAGCTGCAATGTCGACTCTGGCCAGCTGTGTTGGCCCTGCTACTCCTCCGGAATCCACTCTGTCCTGAGGCAAGACTCCCTTTGATGGCCGCGCTTTCCCATGGAAGTTGCCAGGTTGGGCTACTCTGCTGACACTGTTTTCTTTCTCGGGTGCAGCACTAATGAATGTTTCCATGAACATCCCTGGATAACCAATAATAAACCTTCTCAAACTCTGCCAACCATCCCTTAATCCCCTACTTCGGATTTTGTAGTAATTATCATCTTACCTAACCATTTAGCCCTAAATGATGATCAATCCTGAAGAGCTCAAGAGTTATTATCAAATGCATTCTGATAAATTCTCCTCTCTTAAAGAACCTCCTCAGAAGAAGGGACCAGCTGTGCCTACCCACCCTGCACACCTAGGAACTTGGCAAAATGGTGAGCACGGAGTAGTTCCCAGGGAGACAGTGGTGATGGGAAAGATATGCCAAACTTGTCCCAACCAGATGCGGTGACTGGGCCCAGCAACTAGCCTCAGCGGGGTCTCCTTGACAGCTGCGGGCTCCAGGGCTCAGCAGACAGGTCAACATCCCACTGCTGGTGCAGGGCAGGCCAGAGCTGGCCCATCCTTAATGCCAGCCAGTGCGAGAGGGGCATATGGTCTTGGAGCCCAAGCACCAGAGAAAGGAGCCAAGTGAACACATGTTAGCAAAGGATTACTCATGTGAACCCAAGGGCTAAGCAATTTTAGTTGCTCTTTCAAGAACATGGCCACAATAGCATTTCACCATTCTGCCTAACAGTCAAGTTTTAAAGGTTGACTTAGTTGGCCAAAGGCGTCTAGTATATTAAGGCGCCACCACCAGTGAATCTAATGCTCACTTTAATTTCTTAGCTTTCCTACCCATGAATGCTCACAGCAACCCCATTGTCCAAGCTCTCCGTCACCTACTATTAGGAGACAAATGTTGGCCCTAGCTGGTTTGGCTCAGTGGATAGAACATAGGCCTGCGGACTGAAGGGTCACGGTTCGATTCTGGTCAAGGGAGCATGTCTGGGTTGTGGGCTTGATCCCCAGCGGGGGTGTGCAGGAGGGGGCTGATCGATGATTCTCTCTCATCATTGACGTTTCTATTGCTCTCTCCCTCTCTCTTCCTTTCTGAAATCAATTTTATATATATATATATATATATATATATATATATATATATATATATATTTTTTTTTTTTTTAAGAGACAGACCTTGAACAATGGTCTACTTATTTCAGATTGACTGAACTTTTTCACATTGTTTCTCTAAGAAAGAAGTATTTGAGCTTCACAATCCAAATGCACGGAGATGTTTTAACAAGTATAAACCATGATGCTAGTCTTTGATGATCTTGATAGAATCGGGTGCTGGACTCACCTGATGAACTAAGTGCTTGAACGTGTTAAACTTTCAGAAAAATGAGCTAGGTGCTTTCCTATAAGGTAGACATGTCCCATTTATATATAGGGAAACTGGGGCTCAGGGTAGACAGGTACATTGCCCAGGGTTGGGGTTGTACAACTGTTGAGATTCCAACTCAAGTCTAGCCAATTCCAAAGCCCATGCACTGTCTACCACAGTATGTTGCTTCATTTAAGTCAAGTTCTAAAGTTGATGCACAGTAGACATCAGAGTTACCAAAAAAAAAAAAAAAAAGCCATGGCCAGTGTTGCTACATGGTTAGAACATCTGCCCCTGCATTGAAGGGTCACAGGTTCAATTCTGGTCAAGGGCACATACCTGAGTTTGAGCCCTAGCCCCAGTTGGAGCACATGCAGTAGACAACCAATTGATGTGTCTCTCTCACTTTGATCGATCTCTCTCTCTCTGTGTCTCTCTCTCTCTCCCTTTATCCCTCTCCTTCTCTCTCCTCTTCTCATCCCTCCTCCCTTCCACTCTCTCTAACAATCAATAGAAAAAACATCTTCAGGTGAGGATTAACAACAACAAAAAAAGAAGACAGACTTATTGACAGCTCATCCACTCACTCATCCACACAGTCTTCCACATTCAAAGTGTAGAAACAAGCCAGAGAGGTGTTAGATGGATACCTCTCTGGTATCACTTCCATGGAACACGGCAACAAGGATGGAAATCTTTACTTGCCCCTAGTGCATGGGTCTGCCAAAGGGTTCAAAGGAATGGTACAGAATCTCCTAACAGGGTTAAACCCCTGCCTTGTGACATGAATGTTCCTCCCTCACCACAGGGAAGATGTGTGGCAACTTCCTTTAAGAATCTGTGTCGAGCCCTAGCCAGTTTGGTTCAGTGGACAGAACACTGGCCTGCGGACCAAAGGTTCCCAGGTTCGTTTCCGGTCAAGGGCACATGCCATGGTTGCTGGCTCCTCCCTGGCCCAGACCCTGGCCAGGGTGCGCTAAGGAGGCAACAAACTGATGTGTTTCTCTGTCTCTTTCCCTCTCTCTTGTACTCTTTCTATAAATCAATGGGGAAATATCCTTGTGTGAGGATTAACAACAAAAAAAAAAAAAGAAAAAAGAAAAGAAAAGAAAAAAATTCTGTGTCGAGGTCTTATCTCCCAATTACAAAATACCCAACATATATAACACCCTCTAACTTGGCCCCAAATGTCCTGCAAAGTCTTGTCTCCCTTTACTGCATTCTCATACGTGATACTTCCATTCCAGCCCTCATGGAGCTCCGCATGACAGTGTAACAATTTAGTTTGGGAACCAGAGAGCCCAGTGCAGACCTGCACCAGCGCCCTCAGTTCTCAAAACCTCAGATAATCCCTCCCTGGACAGTGAGGATAACAATAGCACCAGCTTCCTGCTATGAGGATTAAATTAAATAACACGTAATGCCCTTAACACCTCACTGACACAGCAATCATTTTAAAAAGCTCTTTAAAAATGCAAAACCCTGTCACAATTAAAGCAATGAAATGTTGGCATTTTCTACCTGCACACTGTTCTTCCTAGAACATCCTTTCATTTTCCTTTCTACACATCAGGAAACTAAGACAAAACAAATCTATTTCTTTTTTTTTTAAATTTAGTTATTGATTAGGGTGTTATATATGTGTCCTTATTCCCTCATTACCCTCCCATCCCTCCCCCACTCATGCCCTCACACCCCCACCCCTGTTGTCTGTGTCCAGGGGTTAAGCTTATATGTATGCATACAAGTCCTTTGGTTGATCTCTTCCTCTTACCCCCACCCTCCCCTACCTTCCCTCTGAGGTTTGATTTAAGCCAGTCAGAGAAAGATAAATATCACATGATCTCATTCATTTATGGAATAGAATCAACAACATAAACTGATGAACAAAAACAGACCCAGAGACCGAGAAATGTCGATCAGACCAACAAATCTATTTCTCTTCAGTCATCCTAGACCTAGACAGACATATTTAATTGCTCTTTTACTTCCCTGACCAACTCCAGCCCTTCAAAGAAGAGTTACTTAATCTGATGTTTTTACTTTTCCTTGATGTTCCTTTCATAACCAACTAAAGTCTTTTGCCATCAGGCCTTATAAACTATAACCCAGATGTCAACCTTTTCCCCACCCCCTCTGAGCCTGGCACAGATCATAGACGGTGTGCGCTCATCAGCTATCTCGTTTCCATGATCACTCTACAGCATCCCAGCTAAACAGAAATCAAACTGGAATTAGAGCCTGGGCCTCCCAACAAAGATAAATAAGTGCTATCAGTTGTGTGCAGTGTACATCCAAATCTACAAATCAGGGAGATGAGGAGACATTGCTAACCTCACATACACGTTCCTCCATAACACACTGACATTGCTAACCTCACATACACGTTCCTTCATAGCATACCGCATGGCTCCAAAGCATTTACACTTGTGCTTGAAGCTCATTTACTAGCTGTCCGAGGAGCTTGCAAGGAAAGAGTGGTTTACGTTCTGGGCCGCTGCCTGCTGCTAACAGTTGGCCCAAGAATGCAGGCCGTGGGGGTAAGGCCGGGGAAATGAAGTAGGAGGAAAATGAAGGATTCGTCATTCCTGAGCTCGAACAACTGGTTGCATGAAGTTACTAAGCTCCTTCCTTGTTCTGCTCCTGAGGTGCGCTCACTCAACACCTACTCCGAGTGAGCACCTACTCCGAGCAAGGCACCGCGCTCTAGGAGTCACCTGAAAGGGATATCCTGTTCCCCTACGGACCAACATGGAGCACGTTCAAAGGTATTTTGCCCTCCCAGGGTGGGCCACCATCTCTCTCTCTCTCTCTCTCTCTCTCTCTCTCTCTCTCTCTCTCTCTCTGATAGTGTATACTTTAGACTTGATCAGTAGTCAGTAGTTTTTTGCTTTTTTTTCTTAATGTGTGGACCCTTTTGAGAACCTAAAAAAAAGTTTCCCTGCCCAAAACATGCCCACAGGCACCACACACCAACGCGGGCTGGCTTCCAGGCGGCTCACCCACTCCCTGAAGCCCGCCCGTGGCCGTGGTGGGCAGAGGAGGATCCCACGGACCCCCAGTTAAATACTGCCGCAGAGGGAACAGTAATAACACACACACAGTGATAGGTCACCGCCAACAACCCATTCAGCTCGCACACCCTATAATTTTCTGAAATGTTGCAAGCACTGTAACACTGAAAAGCTTTCCAACTTTGGAAAAGCAGGGGAAACGCCCTCTTGCTGCTTCTGGGGGGGGTTTAGCTTTGTCCCCCGCTGCTCTGCCCAGCGGTGAAGCAGGCTGAGGGCAGGAGACGAGGGGTTCAGAAAGCAGAGCCAGGGGACCCCCTGCAAGAGCGGGGACCCGAGGCCTGCCAGGCTCCGCTGTCTGCGCCCCGCAAAGACCCCGTTCTCTAGGCCCGCTGCCCGGAAACGGCTGGCTGCCTTGGCCGCTGGCCCCTGGCTGATGCTCCGCTCTCAGGCAGGAGGGAAGGAGGGTTTGATGAAAAATCGCAGCTAGGAGCCTTGCCCAGAGCACACAACGCTCCAGAGACTGGAGTCATGGAGGGAGGGGATGTGGTGGGGACACGCTGACCAGCCCTAAAGCCACAAAGAAATGCAGAGAAATAATTTAGAGGGCAGGCCTCGAGTTCACTTTAGAAACCAAGGTTTCCTTCCAGCAAAAAACAGCTTGTCTGTATTAGGCAGGAGGGGGGAAGAAGGAGGAAGGAGGAAGGAAGAAGAAAGAAGGAGGAAGAAGGAAGGATGAAGAAGGAGGAAGAAGGAAGAAGGAGGAAGGAGGAAGGAAGGAAGAAGGAGGATGGAGGGAGGAGGAAGGAGGGAAAAGGGAGAAGGGAGGGAGAAGGAAGAGGAGAGAGGGAGGAGAAAGGAATGAGGTCTCCCATCCAGGAGAGGGCAGCTTAGGCTGGAGGGGTTCGTCCACCTTCGAGGTGCCCCGCGTGCACGTGCTCTACACACTCACACTCAGAAAATGGCCAGGTGCCCACCAGGAGGGAAATGGTGGCTTTGTCAAAACCACAAGAAAGAAAAAAAATGGCTCGAAGTCAAACCCAGTTACAGTAAAATTTCAAGGAGACCTAATTTGTTTCTAGTACCAAAATATAGGTGCTTTACATATTTCTCTAAATAAAGAAATTTGGGGCAGAAGCTGAGAACTCTAGTACACAAGAGGTTTGGGTTTTGCGTTTTGTTTTTCAAGTGATACTTGCTTTACTGAAATTTCACAAGCAGTAGCAGAAATTGTTTTTTTAAAGAGCCCTATTTCAAAACAAGCATGCTTTGTGGTATCTAGATGCACCTTTCTTTGTAAAAGAAGCGTGTGAAATAGGCTGATCAGATTATAATGGCATTGGGGATGCTCATTTAAAGGAACTCCTATTATAAATCCACTGGTAGGGCATATTTGTTGTAAAATGGTCACCCCTAATTTATTTATGTAAATAGGAATTTTTACCTATGACATTTTATTCCCAGGAAATGAACCAACACTAATTCCCTTTAAATGACATACTTTTTCATCATTGAAACAGGTAACAATACACTTTCTCCAAATGCAATCTAGTTCTGATTGGTCTAGAGCAGTTCTTAGCCTAACATTTGATATTTTAAAAAATCCCTTGTTTTGTGTCGGGCAAACAAATCAGTCATGTGATTAAGGAAGAAGCACCCAGGAGACAATCGGGGCATACCCTCATGTTCTTCAAGGAAGGCCTGAGCTAAGGTCGTCTTTGTCCCCTAAAATAACTGAAGCGGGGTATTTTGCCATCCTGAGAAAACTTCTGATTCTACTCCTGAGTACAGTAACAGGCTCCCAAGCACAGACTGTTGAAACTTGAAGAAACGTTGGACATCATGTGGGCCTACCCGGACATTCTGATTTGAGGAAACCAAGGTCCAGGACAGTCCATGAAATCCAAGAGCTGAGGGTTAACCTCTTTACACTGTAGATTCTGTAACAAGAAAGATGGTGACCAGACATAAAGATCACCCAACGGAGGATTTCCTCCACAGAACTCTCTGAATAGGACATAGGCTCTGCAATGTACAACAGTCCTATCTCTGAGTCAAGACCCGATGTGCAAGATGTCAGAAATTTTAAAAAAAATAATAATAGGAGCCATAAAGTTTTCAGGAACAGAAAACAGCATACCTCCTCAAAGCCCTTCCTTTATTTATGAGCCAGCTCTGTCGTCGTGATTATGGAGATAACCTCATCTTCCTCGGAAAGGGAGAGTGCTTCACATGGGCCAGGCTCTGTCTGCCGCGTTGTTTAAATTAACAGGGAGTGACTCACTGCCGGGAGGCACCCTTTCACCCCTAGATAAGAGCAACAGGGATCCCACAGATTGCAAAACCCTATGCCATTCGCCCTACCAGGTTCTGGCAAAAAGCCACCTAGACTTTTGCTCTGTACGATCTCACGTGCATGCCCCACCCCTCTGGAACGCTGGCCTGCTCCAACACACCAGAGGAGCTGAGCCACCTGAAGGAGTGTTTAATGCACTGGACTCGTCAGTCAGAAGACACCTGTTCCGGATCAGCTCTGTAACTATTAACAGTCACCCTGGGTAAATCACTCACACTCTCCACTCCCTCTGAAATCGGGAAAAATACAATCTGCCTTCAAAACTGTTGTGAAGATCAAATGAATGCATTGATAATCTGATTTCTATTCACTTAAAACAACTCCTTTCACTAAGAGTGGAGCAAATGTTAGCTGTTTTACTGTTGTTATTCCTACATGCCTAGCGGAAACTGGGGCAAATTATTAAGCACTTCTCCGATCTTTTGGCCTAGTAACACTAGGCAGGAAAATGAGGCTCATTAAATGCCTTTTATTCTTAGTGATCTCATCAGATTCTAGTTTGCCCATTTGCTTACCAAAGGGCTCAATGTTCAGCTCATCAATTCATAATTGATAAATCTTCCTTTTCCCCTTTTCCCCTTTTGAAAAGCAGGCCCATAGCTCCAGTCTCAAGACGCCTCTCCTCTTCCCTGCAAGTCCTCCACAGACCATAACGCGGCCACCATACCCATATGTTTCTCAGCGCCCTTTCTGTTTGACCAGCAATAATAATTTTTATGAAAACCTCTCACTCCAACTTTTATAAGATAACTAGTCACAGCCAGACTGGATTACAAATGTTCCACTTTGGTGGTACCCTTGACAAAACAAAACAAAAAAAACAGAAAACGCAAGGTAAGAAGAATGAGAGTTCATGACAGAGCACCAACAGAAAGGAAGAAAAATTGAGCCGTGTGGTTGTGAGAGAATGTCTTGGACATGCTGAAGGATTCCTGACTCTAACTAAGCAGCAGCCAGGAAAAATTTCCCTAACTGATGAACATTTTCAGGTTCTCAAGTCTTGCCCTGGACGTGGACCCCAGGTGCTCCAAAAGGTATACGTCTCGGTGTTTTTGGCACCAGACAGTCCCTGTCACCTAGCTGCATCCCTGCCCCTCCTGTTCATTTGAATTTGGAAGAGTTGGAGAATGTCTAAGAAAGGTGGGGGGGGGGGGGAAGAGGCCATAATCTTCTCTTTCTGCAAAAGGCCATAAATAGAACCCAGTGACCTCAGAGCTGTTTTGAGAATAAGCAAACTTGAAACTATTCTTCAGTCCCTCTGAAAAACAGGTGCAAACACCACCTGCTACACCTTGTTACCAAACAGCTTAATCGGGCATCTTTTTCTCCCAAAAAACAACTTAACTTAAAACAATGCTTCTACTTTTTTTTTTTTTTTTTCATGAGTAGACAGTGTGGATAACTGCTTATTGCATCATAAATATGGAGCAGTTGCCTTCTGGTCCTAAGAGATTGTTTTCAGTTACCCATGAAGCCAGTGATCTCAGAAATCACATACGGTTTGAATATAATAATGATGCAATGCCTGGGTGTGGGCGGGGAATATTTTGGAAAGAAAGTCAGCAAAGCTTCATTAATAAATAAGAAGTCAACAGGGCAGCTGCTATTGTAGTAGAAAGAATGCTCTATTTGGAACGAACAAGGTTTGGGTTGGGACCTACCTCTTTCACACTTGGCTCCGTAACCTTGGGCGAGTCATGGAACCCGAGTCTCTCTCTCCTTAGAACATAAAGTAGAAGAGGAGAACCAGTTGGCCTCCCAAGACCACTACAGCCCTGACATTCCGAGGCCAGTTATCATGTAGGAAGCCTGAGGGAATAAAATAGGCTGAAAACAAATCTTCAGCCTGAGTCAATGTTCCCTGAAACTCCCTCTCTAGCCTTTTCTGAGGTTCTTCTGGCAAAGAACTAATTCCCCTAAGGGTGGCTGAGCTAACAGCTGGACAGTACTGGCTGGTTTCTGCCTCTGAACAGCTGGTCTATGAGACAAACAACCTGACAGGGTTTTATGGGGAGAGAGGGAGAAGACCCAATTTTGCTGGCCAAGTATAGATGGAGAGAAAGATCAGCCTTAAAAAGTGTTATGTGTTTTCCCCTGATCTGTACCACTGTACATGGACCCAAGGCCTTCTAGCCTTTGCTGTGCAGAATCTCCACGAGAAATGGAGGAGAGAGAGGGGATTACTAGTAGACAATTCCATGAAGAAATTCCATGAAGAGAAATTCCTGGCCATAGCTTCATGTTTTCTGCTTCATTCCTTAGAAGAAACCAACACTTCTCAAGTGGTTAAAAAGTCTCAACCAGACCATGTTGGTGGAGGTAAAAAGATTATCATTGCAGGTGAAAAGCTTCTTCATTGATTGGGATTATCCTGCCCACCACAGGGTCCTATGCACTAAATGCTTCTAGTTTCCCCTCCCTATCATGCTGACAAACAAAAATGCTACCATATGTTTCTAAAAGCAAAAGAAGCTGACTCTCAATACGTAGACCATGCTGGATCGTGATGGATCTCTATGTTAACTCAGGTTCTTTCCATGGGTCTGTTTTCATTATTCATGAGAAACATGGCACTGTCAAAACATTCTCTTGGTGACCACCTGCGTCACTGAATTATATCCCCCTCTACTGCCTAAGATCCACCAATATCTAAGTGCCCTTTCCCCCCATTAATCCTAATACTTTCAACATTTGCACAGCTTGGGTTTCTAATAGAAACCTCTAACCAACTTTTTTAAAGTTCTGGGCTTGTAATAAAGTGATCCTTTCCTCACCTTTGTTTAATCAGATTTTTGCCACCAGCAGCCCATTTAGAAGGGAAAGGGAAAGAAAAACAGCAACTCACAAAGCCGTACACAGAGTCTGGGTGGAAAACGAAGGGGGCAGCTGGTCCACCTCGCTGAGCTGACTCGTGCTGTCTGTAACGCGCAGTAAAATTAGTAAATTGTGCCGGTGCTAAAGCTCCAGTCTCAACGAAGTGGTTTGTTTGTTAGGGCTTCTAGCTCACAAAAGAGGTATTTAAAAACTCTACACGTAGCCTTGGGAACAGACCAGGGGAAAAGTAAACAGAAAGCACAAGTTTTGCCTGTGCAGGCAGCAAACACTGCACCGACGACATTACAGCACCAGACGACAGATGGAGATAAATGAAGTGAGCAGTAGGTGAAAACAACAAGATCATGGCTAGTACTTAGAAACGTTTACTGATCGAAGGTGGGTCACCCTGACTTGCTACCTGTCGTTTATCTATCTGAAACTTAAAATAGCCCATATAAGATCATCTCCATAAATGACAGTGTACCTAAGCAAGTAGCTATTTAAAATGTTATGGTAGAAAATTTTTGTTAATCAATGTTCACAATAGACATCACAATAAGATTTTGACATTTTATATCAAAGTGGAAATATATTACAAAAACTGAAATTCCCTATATTTTCCATTATCAAGTAAAGAACCGTCTACAAATAATATTATGCAGAAATTTATAGAGGGATATCTGGCAAAAAAAAAAAAAGGTTATAGTACCTCTGCATAGTGTAACAGATGTGTTTTTTTATTCTTCTTATCAATATTTTTTACAATAAAAACCTACAGGTTTATAATGCAGGGGGGGGGGAGGGGAAGAGAAGCACTTGTTGTTATTAAAAAAAAAAAAAAAAACCAACACAGACTCCATTTAATCAAATTAAGAAAGATCTGGCTTACATAGTCCCCAGGGAACAAAGAACAGTGAGGATTGCTGAATAGACATTTTCTGCCCAGAAGATGGATATTCTATTTTTCACTCATGATAATTAAAAAACAAAACACAAACACAAATACATAATAATAATAATCTATGGGCAGGTGCAGGCTTAAAGACGGGTTTCACATGGCAATTACACCCCATTTTCCCCTGAAGCTTTAAGTGTTAAGTGGACAGAAATCACCTCTCTCATTCTGTCCTCCACGTTGACAGCAATTAGGACCCACGTCCTCTGGGCCTTTCTCCAGCAAGCCAGGTAGCTGCCAGTGGCTGTGCAGGGTCTGTCTCCACAAACGGTTCCAGTCAGGTACTCCAGACGCGATAGAATTGAAAATGCTAGGAACAATCTCCCCTTTCTTCACCCTCTCCCCACAAGGGTGGGCCCTGGCTGGTCTCCCAACAACTGCACGATCAATAATGCTTTTTCTTTATAAATCAGAATTTCCGTCCTTGACCACTACAATTATGCTTTTATCCTTAGATTGCATTCAGGGATGGTTGCTGGTCTCTCATGACTTGGGGCCACCAGCCACAAATATGTAAAATAATACCTTTGATCCTGCACGCCAACTCCCCTGCTCCCTTCCCAAATTACAGTCTGTAAAATGGAGAGAACAGACTAGCACCGGCCACTCGCTTTCTCTCACCCACTGGAGTAAGCTGAATTCTAAGATGGCCCCAAGATTCTAGGTGGTCATCAAGATTCCTCATGATCCAGCCGAGTCTCCGTATCGAAAGTTAGCTTCTTTTGCTTTTAGAAACACATGGTAGCAGTGTTGGTTGTCGGCATGATGGGGACACACCCTAAGATCCCCTTGAGTGTGACCTGTACTGACCTAGGACCATGGCTGCATTCCGATGAGTGCCAGGTTATGTATGTTATGATGAAGTCAATCTTATAGAAATAATTAAGGTCCCAATTCCATTGACTTTGAGTTCATCGAAAGGGAGATTTATCCTGAGTGGGTCTGATCTAATCAGATGAGCCCTTTCACGGAAGATGTGGACGTCAGAGAGATTCTCCTGCCTGGAAGACGCAGGCCCCCAAGCGTTCTACAGAAACTGAATCCTGCCAACTCTGTGAGCCTGAAAGAGGACCCCCAGCTCGGTGGAGGAGCTGACGCCTGCCTGCAGGGAGGTGATGGAGAACCTGAGCAGAGGAGCTGTGACCAGATTCCTGACCCAGGGACACTGTGAGCTGAAGCACTGAGATCCCAAGTGCATTCACTTTGAATTCATCAAAAGGAAGATTATCTGAGGGGGCCTGACGCCACTAGATGTCAGAGAGGTTCTTGTTTGACGCCACTCCGTTGTGGTAATTTATGCAGCAACAGGAAACTGATATGCCCACAAGCTGGCCATGCATCTGTCCACACTCTTCTTGTCCACACTGAGGACGCTAATGTGGAGGAAAACTTAATCCCGAGGATAGATATAGGTCTGGAGACTCTGTGAGCCTTGTAATCAGTCTCAAACATGGGAGTGGGGCCCTGACCACCCACCCCTCCTACCCCCATCCCCGATGTATCTGAGGCACTCCACCTGTTTCTTAAACCTGATGCTTGGCCTCACCTTCCTCTATTCACTCCTGGGAAGTGGAGCTAAGATGGCAGCTGTGACCTCATACCTGGCCTCCCAGAGCATAGATCTATGTTTGCATAAATCTTTTTCCTGATAGTCTGGCCAAGACCAAGTTGATTTTTTAAATTTTTTTTTTTTAAGAAGCGTTTACAAGAATACTAAGGGGAAGAAGGAGGAGCACTTTTGGGAATGAAGGCCGATGCATTTACATAGGACACATTTCTGACTTAACTAAAGGCCAGTCACAGCCTGGCTTGGCTGGTGCCGCTCCTGGAACACTGCTCTCCACATCTGCTTCCTTCCCGGCCCTGTCTCTGCAGGAGGCTCACACTGTGCCAGGCTCCCTCTGGCATGATTTGCATTTGAGTTGGCACCTTTCTGGCCCTGGAGCCTCCCTCCAGGTCCTCCTGCTCTGGACTCTAGCTGAGTAGATGAACAAGGTACTCCCCTATCCAACCTGAGAAATTCCTCTCGCAGGCCTCATAACGGGGGCCTTACAAGACAACACTTTTTGTTTCATTCACTGTCTGTAGGCCTCTATGTTCCCATGTCTTACTCATGTTCTCTGACCTCCTGGGCTTTGACTCACGTAAGATATTAGGAATTCACTATGTGTCAGAAAACTGTGCTGAGTTCCAGAGACACAGAGAGGCTGCAGGAAGCTCAAGGCCTCCTGGGACTGCCTAAAACATGCTTACGAGTCCATTATTGAGGTGGTACTAGGTTATTTTACTGAATGTTAGTAGTATACTATATAAATATGTTTATTATGATATATTATATCATATTAATGGCATATGTTATTGGTATATTATTCCAAAACTCAATTCATGACCAACCTATTTTTCTCAGCTAGTGTCTAAGTTTCATCTAGTCTAGTTAATAGCCAAAGTAGCACCATGATGGGATCCAAAACTGACCTGCACCTTTTTTTTTTATTTCCTATAAGTATACTCTATGAAGTTGGGGGAAAACAAATATCATAGAATTTAGTGTCTAAGTGCCATCTCCCTATTGACTTCTCACTATCAGGTACCCACGGCAAGTGAGAGGAGGAAATCAAATATTGACCTGCCTTGGCCAACTTGAATCAGTAGAGGTAATTATTAACCTCTCAGGGGGGTCCCCCGGCTATTCAAATGTGTGCTGGGCTCAACACAAGAATTCTCCAGTTTGAACTTTCCTATTAAATCCACAAGCACAAGTGTTAGTGTTTTACTGAAAAACGGCCTCGTGAAAATAAGTCGACCATCTCCATCCATCATCTGTCTTAAACCACAAGCTCCTAGGAGATATTCTAGATGCATGTGGTCGCCTTTGTTCTGTGATCTGCACAACACGATGGGCAAGTGGCCACTCAAATGAGTTCCGGTGATGACAATGGAAGCCATCGGCGATCCAGGGGAATTGAATGGCCCATGTCAGTTTTGTTCAGGATGGCGGTGTATGAGTCATTAGAAATATAATGGAACATTCACATGAGAACGGGAAAAAGTCCCAAGCAAGTTACACATAAAGGCATCCCTTTTTCTGGTTGAGAACTGAACCTATCACTCACATCAGGGTCCAGAGGTCTCTAGTCTCAGTCAGGGTAATCTCAAAGGCCAACCCAACAGAAACAGATGTTGTTTTCCTTCAAACAGATACCAGCTATCAAAGTTCAGAAGGAAGCAGAAAGAAAGTTCAGAAAGAAACAGTTGGACCTGAAGTGTAACGTTCAGATTACTGACCCCATCATCCCTGCCACTGTGAGGTTTACAGTGACCCTCTAAGAGCACTCTAGCAGTTGGGTTTCATCTGCTAATGCCATCTGTTTAAAAAAAGAAGAAGAAAGAAGAAGAAGAAGAAGAAGAAGAAGAAGAAGAAGAAGAAGAAGAAGAAGAAAAGGAAGGAAGGAAGGAAGGAAGGAAGGAAGGAAGGAAGGAAGGAAGGAAGGAAGAAAGGAAGGAAGGAAGGGAAAAAAACATGCTGGAAACTTTATTGTGTAGGCGTAAACTGAATCTCAAATCATTAGGGACCCACATATTCTCCTTTAATTGCAAAATTATCAGGAGAAAGGAAGCTTTTTATACTTCCTCCAGCCCTACTAATTCAAGATTAGCTGCTTGGGAAGGTTATAGCTAGCTTGGGGATCTTATTGTACATGACATTTCCTTATATTTCACTTTTCCCATCAGTAAAACTGGTACCAGTGTCATACTGGTCTCTTCCACACCACTTATCTACTCTGGGTCTGTACAGCAAGTCTCTTCCATCACTTTACTCAACAGCTAATATGTACATAAAGTTTGTCAACATCCCAGCCAAGATTGGGGGGGTAGGGGGAGGTGGGATATCTAAAGGCGATGTCCTTAATATTTATTTTGAAACATTTGTGTGTTTTTCCACTAGGGGAAAATAATGTGCGAATGGAAAACTGAAATAAACCGTGACATTTGCTTAGAGACACTCGCTGAGGCAGAAGCCCATGCCTGCCGTTTGTTCAATAATGGTGGTATTGGGGCAGAGGGGGTTATCTCCAGGAAGAGTTGCTAGGAAACAAAGGTCACTAACAAGATTACTTATTGATTGTTCTCTAAGAATCTATTGATAAGCTCCTTATCAACATAGTTCTTAATCATCAGAGGTAGGATGAGGAAGTGGCTAAGGATACTGTCTTACGAAATCTTCACAACAAATATATGTATTAAGTCATATTATAATCCCCATTATACCAATGAAAAGTTGCAGGCTCAGAGAAGTTCTATAACTTGGCCGAAGTTGCACAGCTGAGGGAGAGATGGAGCCACGAAATCAAAATGAGTCCCTCTGACTGGGAAAGCCATAGGCCTCTTGAACCTTCATGGTTAAAATGTGCATGACTGTTGTCATGTATGTGGGCATAAGAGAGGCTCTGTGGTTTCCAATGAACATCTGTTCTCCTTCATCGAAGAGAAAACCAAGATTCACTCTCTGGGCCTCTGCTGGGGACAAAAATACATGAGATAGGTAAGGTCAGATAAGCTTACCCCTAATTCATATTTGGGTCTTTTCCTGGTAAAATGAAGGTAACAAGTCCATCTCCTTCACTGGGTCAATATAAAGATCAGATGACACAGACCACATCAAAGAATTTTGCAAATGCTAAAGCCCTTATAAATGTAAGGTGGGATCACTACCCTGATCCCCAACTGAGATGACTGAGACCCACAGGGCTGTTTCTCACCTCCCTGGCTTCTGAGCTATTTCCTCGCCTCAAATGTCACCACAAAGAGGGAGTGCTTTTTTCAGGACTGTTTGTTTGGGGAGGGGAGTGAAGGTGAACTGTGGAGGTTCCACAGACATCAGAGTAGAAATGTGTCTGTGTACCCTTCCAAAGTGAGCCACTCACTTCATCATGACATAGCCGGCCAGTAGAAGAGCACTAGAATAGCCAATTCTCATTATATGTGGATTCCTTATGTGCAAATTCACCTACTTGTTACGTTTGTAACCTCGATATTGATACCTGCGGTGCTTTGGTCACTAGCAAATATGCAGAGCAACAAAACTGAGTTTGCAAAACTCAGTTTCCTGAAGTGCAGGCTCTCGGCTGAGCTTGAACGAGGCAACCCTCTGCCTTCTTGTTCCAGCCCTCCTACTACAAACAAGTGTCCTTTTCATGGTCCATTTACTGCCGCATTTTTCACATTTTTGCACTTGGTGTTGGTGATTTTGCTGTTTAAAATGACCCCCAAGCATTGTGCTGAAGGGCTGGCCAGCGCTCTTAAGCGCAAGAAAGCTGTGCTGTGCCCATGGAGAAAATCTGTTAGGTTAGTTTGGTTCAGGCATGAGCTATAGGGATGTTGGCATGAGTTCAATGTCAATAAATCAACAAAATACGTTACATAAGGTGTCTTTAAACAGACACACACATAAAACAAGGTTGTGTATTGACCGGTTGATGCAAATGTTGTGACCAGAGGCCCACAGGAACCTACTTCCCCTGTGGGCAACGATTCAGTATTCACTAACTCAGTGTTCACGGAACTTTTATAGGACATGGCTATCTCCAAACAGAGAAGTGATTATGTTTAGTCATTAAAATTTGTAAGTACAAAATATAAATTCCAGGAAGTGTGGGAAAATACCTGTCATGCATTTAAAGAACTACCTGTTAACTGTCTAAAACCATACACATGAAAGAGGGTTGGAAGGAATATATGAAGTAGATAATAGTGTCTCTCGGTTAGTGAAAATATAGAAGAAGTATTTGTATTTCTCCAACATAGGTAATGTATTTTCATGGTTTAAAAATACAACTTTACATGGGAAATAACTGCTACCATTAATATCTGTGAGGGGAAAAAAACACATGTAAGTCCTTATTGTCAACTTTATGACTAAAGCTATGTTGGCAACCAGCCCAAGGGTAATTAGAACTATCGGGAGGACTAATGAGGTTTGATTCACTTTTCTGAGAAACTTGAACGTGAACTTCCTAATATGGATCTGATGTACCATCCAACACTTTTTTAAGGTCCTTTCCTGTTTTGATTTCCACTATCATGTACTCAGCCTCCTTCCCCTTCTTCCCCACGCTGGTATGACGTCACTCCCAGGCCTTCCGATTCTCTGCCCCTCACCTCAGAAAGGCAGTGCCTATGTTTCCAACTCTAGTCATAGACCCTGTTTTATAACCTTCATGGCATTTACTATTATCTGAAATTATTTATCTGTTCCATCTTTAATTGCCTGACCTCTGGCCCCCTCACTGGACTATACCGGAATTGTCATCTGGCTCATTGTTCCACAGCCACCTCACCCCACCCCACCCACCACCACACCTAGAAGGTTGAAATAGTCAATAAGTATTTGCTGACTTATTGACTCTTGGGTTTTCCTGATTCCTTTTTCTCCTTTAGCCCCAAACCAGCCATAATTATTCATTCAACTATCTGTCTTATCCTAGGAGCAGTTTAGGAATATGTCAATTATGTCCTCTCAATTTGTACTTTAAAAATATATATATTTTTATTGATTTCAGAGAGGAAGGGAGAGGGAGAGAGAGGTATAAACATTAACGATGAGAGAGAATCATTGATCGGCTGCCTCCTGCACTCCCCCTACTAGGGATTGAGCTGGCAACCCGGGCATATGCCCTTGACCAGAATCAAACCGGGGACCCTTCAGTTCACAGGCTGACACTCTACCCACTGAGCCAAATTGACTAGGGCTCAATTTATACTTCTTGATGACCCCCTGATATATTTCTGGAGACAACAAAGTTCAGAATTAGAGATTTAGTTTTCTGGAACTCAATGCAGTTGATTCACAGTGAGACTAGCCCTGGTGGTGTTTTGTTGGAAACCTGCTTATCACTTAGCTCACTGCAACTCCACATTCCTTCTTTATGACCAAATTACTGCCACAGTCTTCTAACTTCTCTACACACACTCCAGTCTGGCTGAAGTCCTCCTGGATTGATGGGTGAATAATAATGTCTGAGATTTGCTGCTGGTTTAAGTTAATGTTCTTAAAAAGGGCCAGCAATCCCCAACACATGACCCTCCTAAAAGGGAGGTGTGTGTGCAGCTGTGGAGAAGGAGACATTTGGGTTGGTGATGACCATCTGGAAAAGTGACTATGGAGAAATCATTTTCTCTCTGCTGTAAAATGCTTTCTTCACCTGTGTGTTTTAAGCGATGAAGGACACTGAGCTATTTCTAATGCCACTCTCTTCATCAGAAAGCAGCTGTAATATAGAAAAACACGCTTTACTTAATCCTGTTTTCATGATGGTTTCCAGGCAACCCTTGATGCTGATATGATCAAGGGTTTTCACACAGCCCAGCAATATCACACAGACTTATCATTTTGCCTGGAGGAAAAAGGAGCAGGGGCTTGTGAGCAGCAAAGAGGGAAGAATAATGGAACTTTTTATGATGAATCATAAGGAGAAAAAAAATCCAGTCACTCTTAATAGAGAGAAAGTCAAAACCTTGAGTGGCCCTGGCACAGGGTTCTGCTGGGAGTCCGAAGTGCCACAGGCATACCTGGAATTCTGCCCTTTGATCCTGAGATACAAGTTGGTTTTGTTCTCGCTGTGCATGAGGGATAACTAAGCCACTGTGGACAAAAAGGAGTTCTAGGAAAAGTAACTTCATAGCACGATCTGATCATAAATTCCTCCCTGGTCAGATCATGGTGGGTGGTCAAGCCCCAGACCTATAACTTCGCTAGTGAAGGGTTTTTAAGCCGGCCCTGTCTATTGCTCTTGTGCATCTAGGTTAGACATACCTTTGAAATGCCAGAAGTAATACCCCTCAAAGGTGTAGCCACCCTCAAAAAACATAATTTTTAAAGACATAATCTTGTTAACTTTCCTGTAATCCAATCCCTGCCTTGTTTTCTCCAACCTTCACATAATCTTCCATAATTCCATCTTTAATCCCAAATGCTTAACAGAAATTGAAAAACTGTTATTACGGCAATCTCACCAGTTTGGCTCAAATAAACTCTTATAATTTTATTAGAGGCCCGGTGCACGAATTTGTGCACATTGAGAGGAAATTAATTAGAAGAAATATTTTAATATCACTATTCACCCTTTCTCCATAAAAGAAGTGTCAACCAAATTCACGATCAACAATGACAGATGGAAACATATAGGTGCAATTGGCACCAGCAAGAGCTTTATATATGTATATATAGATAAACTTGCTTAAGTAGACCTGTTTTCTGATGTAGCTAAACTTTTTCCAGCCAGTGAAGCACCCAACTTCTCTTTCAGGTAATTGTCAGCAATACAACAGTAAATATCAGCATAAAGAACATTTTATTGTAGCTCATGCAGGGAGAACAAAGGATAAAATATTTAAATGAAGCTGTGTTTGACTATATTCTATGCAGTGAGAAAACCTGAAGTCATTTTCAAGGTCCACCATTTCTTAGTTCTTTTCAGTCGGATCAAGTTTCTAAGCTTTCTAAATCTGCATTTTCTGGCTAATGGAAAGAAAATAGGGTTCCACTGAGTCTCCTATCTACCTTAAGTCCTTAAGTAAAGGACTTCTGTGAGTATCAAATGAGGCACGGGAAAACACTTCACAGACATTTGGTTCCAGTGTGAAATGTTTGCACCTGGCTATAAAGCAAGTCGTGTTCCTGGGCTGAAGAAACTGCAAGGAGGCTAGTCACTACATGACATCATTACCAGCACCCACAGCGACCGTTTCCCGTTTCTGGGCTGGGCCACATGTTATGCAATGGGGTCTCAGCAGCATCAGCATCAGCATCAGCATCAGCTGCAATTTGGTGGGGTGTCGCTCCAGTGGTGGCAGGGCCTGTGTCCCACTTAGGGGGAAGCCAAATGTTGCTTTGAGGGTGCCAGCTCTGTGGTGCCATTTCTCTGTAAATGGCCAGCATACTTCATGGCAGCTCCTGCGTTGAGCATCATAATGGCCAGTCGGACACTTAACATACTAGCTATATATGTATATGCATAACAATTCTCTACATGGATGTTTCTTATTGTGAAATGACCCATAGCATTTAAGGATCACTGGGGATAAAAGTGTAAGATCTCCACTTTTAGCTGAAACCGGTTTGGCTCAGTGGATAGAGTGTCGGTCTGCGGACTGAAAGGTCCCCATTCGATTCCGGTCAAGGGCATGTACGTTGGTTGCGGGCGCATCCCCAGTAGGGGGTGTGCAAGAGGCAGCTGATCGATGATTCTCTCTCATCGATGTTTCTAACTCTCTATCCCTCTCTGATCCTCTCTGTAAAAAAATCAATAAAGTATATTTTTTTTAAAAAGATCTCCGTGTTTATTTCATTTTATTACAATCGTATTCCATTTTTCCTGAAAAGACCAGTAACCAATCAAGGAGCATAATCCACAGTTCACAAGATGCCTGCTCCTCTGGGTAGAACAGCCCAGCTACCCAGGGGAAGTGGGAGTGGAACCAGGAGGGGCTGTGGCTCCGTCATCTCAGAGGTGCATCTTTACTCCCTGTTCTAACTGCAATGCCCCCCACTTTCTAGTCTCACAAAGCAGGGTCCTTGCCGGGTGGTGTCACCCTCTACAAGGACAGTTATACCTCAGGTCTGAGCTACTTAAGGAGCACCCCTAACTTTAGAACCCGATCGTTTTGTTTTGCCAAGCTCCCAGATCCACCAAGCAGGGGTCATCTGGAACCGTGAACACAGGAGTTTGGGATGCGCACTGTGCTGTGGGCAGTGAGAGGAGGCGAGAGAGAGAAGAGACAGGCAGTGGGGCTGGAAGCGGGGGACCAACTGCCCCAGTTTGCCTCGGATGTTTCAGCACTGAAAGTCCTGCATTTAGAAAAACACCCCAGTCTTAAGCAGGCCAGGACTATTGCCCAACCTACAGAAGAGGAGAGGAAAACTGCAGACATTGCCTAAGCACAGGCGTCCTTAGTCAGTCAACACTTAGTCACCGAGAGCCCAGACTTGGCAACCCGGCTCCGAGCGTCCCGCTCTGAGACTGCAGCGAGCCAGCAACCGTGATCGGCAGCCTCCCACCCTCTCTCTCCACTGGGGCGTTTCACATAAAAAGAACCCTAAAACGCCGCCTTCTCCTGACACAGCCACGGGCAGAGACACCATTCCTCCAGTGTTTTCACCTACATTTAGAGCAGTGGCTCTCAACCTTTCTAATGCCGCGACCCTTTAATACAGTTAGTTCCTCATGTTGTGGTGACCCCCAGCCGTAAAATTATTTTCGTTGCTACTTCATAACTGTATTGTTGCTGCTGTGAATGAATCATAATGTTAATATCTGTGTTTTTCCGATGGTTGCGACCCACAGGTTGAGAACCGCTAGCAGGGTCGCCTAACACAATCAGAAAACACAGATATTTATATTACGGTTCGTAACAGTAGCAACATTACCGTTATGAAGTAGCAACGAAAATAATTTATGGTTGGGGGCCACCACAACATGAACTGTATTAAAGGGCCTGACGGAGAGAAACAGGTGGAAGCCTCGTTTGCTCAGAACCACAGGATAAGTGTGACAATGGTGGGTCTACGACTGGCCTTAGGACTGCCTCCTCACTCATTTCCCATTTAGCCCCTCAAACCAACACAAACATCAGGTTCGAAAATACTCACCGAACCCAGGAAACTGTGTAAGGGCCCCTGGCCCTTTGTTATGAGTTGTGGTTAAAATGCAGTTCTAGCTCTGGCCGGTCTGGGTCAGTGGTTACAGCACGGGCCCACCCACCAACGACTCAAGACTTCAATTCCTGGTTAAGGGCAGGTATCTGGGCTGCAGGTTAGATCCCTGGCCCAGGTTGGGGTACAAGTAGAAAGCAACCAATCCATGTGTCTCTCACATTTCTCCCCCTCTCTTCCTCCTTTCCACTCTCTCTAAGTATCAATGGAAAAAATATCCTTGGGTAAGAATTAACAAAATAAAAATAAAAAGTTGTTATAATTGGGGGAAAAATATAAACTAAAGATTAATTCAGAAAATAATTTAATAGATAACCCTGAGCCCATCACCCAGACTTTTACAATGTAAACCTGCTATGCTGGCCTCAGATTTTCAAAACGAGAACTGAAATGTGACAGATAAAACTGAAACCCCATTCAAAGCGGCTGGTACCAGAGGAAGGTAGAAACTGAAATCTCAGAAAGATTAAATAACATCCCCAAGGTCACACAGGGAGTTTCTAGGAATTCAAATCTTAGTTATTCTTGCTGCAAGTAAAATTTCTCTTCTTTCACTGGGTTCCTTAGAGTCCACGTGAAATCATTCCTCATTTGATACTTAAACTACTAACCAAACACATGATTCCAGGACTCGGATTCTGCTGCCACCAAATGCTAACAGATGTCATATATTTGGTGGCAAGACTGAATAGTCAATTCTCCTTGGGAATGTAAAACTTCAAATCAGAAAAGACCCAAAAGGCCTTATAATTATTTTATAAGCAGTTGTTTCCTGCTTGTAAGTAAGTGGAAATGAAATTAAAAGGCAGTGATGGTGTCAAATGCGTAATGTATAACTACCGTAGTAGAGTGAAATTTCTACATAACTGTCATCTATAATAATCTATAATAATAAAAGCATAACATGCTAATTAGACCGGACTTCCTTCTGGACGACCTTCCGGACAAAGCTGGGGCTGTGAGGGAAGCCGGTGCCGGCAACCAGGGGAAGGAAGGGATACTCTTGCACAAATTTCATGCATCAGGCCTCTAGTTTTTCATATAAAACATCTTTCAAATTCCCTCCAAATTAAAACAGCTCTCTCAAGCCCACCGCGCCCCTTTCCGACTGTCATTTCACTCTACACTTTCCATCTCTGGGGGTCCTGAGAATCCGTCAGAGTGTCGTGCTGAGTATTTTCTTGAGAAGCCAAAGCCCAGAAATGCCATACTGAAGCAGCCCCAAATAACCCTGCTGGTTATTTTATTTTAACCAGCTTCTCACAGTCCAGATTCTGAATGTTGTGATCCGTACACACAGCAGTGTTTCACCTGAAAAGCCAGACCGTTCCAACAGATGGAACAACATTCCCCAGGGCTCAGTGAACCTGTTCACCTTTTTCTAGGAAAAAGGAATCTGTGGTTTGCAGGAAAATGGCAAATTTCAATCAACCCAGTTGTGAAAAGCTGTTTTATGAATGCTTCATTTGTAAAACAGAGGCCGTTCTCAAAACACAGTGTGTGAATTTAACCCAGTTCCCCCTGATGTACATTAAAATCTTCAAAATGTCCTGTCTTCCTCCCTCCCTCCGCACTCACACAGCTGCAACTGTTGTCCAGCCAGACATAGCCACGTGAACTTCCCCAAGCAGACAGTGCTCATCACACCTCCCTCTCTTTAGACACAAGAGGCTTGCAGCCCAGAATTCCATTTTTCTGCCTTCTCCACCTAGAAAACTTCATACCGGGCCTTTTCCCACTCACCAAGTAAGTCATCTCGCTCACTATATACTCAAAATGCATCCGGAGCCCCTGATTATTACTTCTATGACTGCCTTTATCACTTACTTGGTGCATTTCTATCTATTTCCTGCTCTTCGGGGTTATGACACAGGATTTAACACAGTACCTGGACACTGCAGAACCCCAATATATGCTGTATACATAGGTGAAAGGCACACCCCGTCGCTTTCTCTGCCTTCTGCACAGTATCCTGTCCGTCCACAGGGCTGCCTCGTTACAGGACTGCAGGTCACCCTTCCCACTGAAATCTCAAGTCAGCGCTGCCTCCCACCAGAAAAAAATACAGCACCTGCAACCGAGGCAGCCAAGCCATTCCCTCAACTAATAGAGAACCCTTAGGCACAAGAGAAGATGGATATTGTTTTCTTCATTTTTTATAAAGTGAAGATTATTTTGCTAATCCAAATAATTCCTACTCCATTCAATTTACCTGTTCCTCAAGTTTTCTCCAAGAACGCACCTGAAGAAAGACGATCAGGTGTAAAAGAAGAGTGGGAAATGCAGGGCCTGTATCCCTTGACTCTGCCAAGGTACTGATTTGTCAATAAGCAAAAATACTTCAGATAAGCCCTTACTGATTTTTGCCGTCACCTGGGGTGAAATAATTATCCCAGTACAGCATCTCCTCCCCGAAGGTGGAGGCATCATGTCTAGCATCTTGCATACTAACCCTGACTCACTGAAGTTTTGAGGTCTGTTAAGTTGAACAATCACTTTCTAGTTTTTTCCTAAATCCAGGCCATCACTGTACCTACTCTCCATGGCCACTAAGGGAAGAAGGCAGCTGACCCTGACCCCTCCTCTTCCTTCCTTGCTCATGCCGTTCCCCGGGGTTGGTGGGAATATAGTTGAGTTTAGAATTTATAGGCCAGCCGAAACCGGTTTGGCTCAGTGGTAGAGCGTCGGTCTGCGGACCAAAAGGTCCCGGGTTCGATTCCGGTCAAGGGCATGTACCTTGGCTGCGGGCATATCCCTGGTGGGGGGTGTGCAAGGGGCAGCTGGTCGATGTTTCTCTCTCATCGATGTTTCTAGCTCTCTATCTCTTTCCCTTCCTCTCTGTAAAATATCAATAAAAAATATTTTTTTAAAAAAATAGAATTTATAGGCCAAAAGACACTTCAGGGAGTTCCCATTACCCCAGGCATACAAGGCCAGGGTATGGCTAACAGACTAACAGCTAGAATGTTTTTTTTAAAAAAGAATCCCATTGAGTTCGGGACTTGGAGACAAACCACTGAGATCTCAAATCTGGTATCTGGGAGAAATGATTGGAATGTCCACTCCCTCAAAATGATCAGAAGAAGAAAAAAATCCTAAGCTACTTAAACAAACCCAGTAGCTTGAGATCATCTGATGGACTAAAAAGAGTCCAAAATAATTGTATTTAAGAACTAGCTCTTCTGCTTAGCATGTACAACAATGCAATGTTCCAAGTGATCCAGTTAATTAGGGGGGGAGGGGAGTGGCTCTTTTTCCCACACACCTTCAGTGTCAGATGACAATTAGAGAGCTGCTCTGAGCTGCTCTTGAGCCGAGGCCACCTGAGCGGCCTCCAGCAAGGACCTCCAGCTGACACTTCCCCACTCTGCCTGGCCATGGCTTCGACACGGGTGAGTGGATCTGGTCAGGGGTGGAATCCAAGGAAGGTCCAGCAGGTCAGGGTTAACTTTTAGTGCCTGCACTTTACAAACTTATAAGTCTGGCTACAATATAATGGAAGTACTACCTTGAGCATCTCTTTTCAGTCTTCAGAACAGCAATTCATGGGCAGGTGATGGGGACAGAATTAAAGTACTATGGCAGAGTTGAGGAAGGAACTAGGCTTCAAGGAACTAGAATTGACTTATCAATGAAGATTGTATAGTCCTCATCTGGGAAGGTTGCAAAAAAAATGTTCTAAGTACTATGAAGCTCCTCCCATGAAGAGATGTGTCCATTTCTCTGCACTCTGATTCTGGAATGGCCTATGGAGTTGCTTTGGCCAAGAGAATGTGGTGGAGGTGACACTGTCCAAGTTCTGAACTTGACTCAAGAGTCTGGCACTTCCTCTGAGAAACGTGAGCTACTCTGTGAACAAGCCAGGGCTATCCTGTTGGGTGATGAGAGACCCGAGGTCCAGCACCCCAACCACTCCCTTCCTCTTTCACTCCAGCTGATTGCCAGCCATCCTCCAGAAGAAGAGCTTTCTAGCTAACCAACAACTGGCCTCAGACTCATGAGTTAGCCCAGCAGAAGTAGGATCCATCTGAGTTACTTTCATATTGCTGGTCCATAGAATTGTGGGCTACATATATAGATAAATGGTTGTATGTTTTAATTAAAGTCACTAATTTGTCAGCAAAAACTCATACACCATTTTCATTTTTGGTGATTATATGTTTAAATGGCATTTAATTCCTTGAAGGCAGGGAATTAGACCAATGATTCCTCAAATAGTCTACAAACTAAGGTAAATGAAATCATGATGAAAATCAAAGTCATAGAGACCAACTTAAATTATTCTAGGCAGATTACATCTTTTACCATCCAATGAGAAAAGAGAGTATGATACTTAGAAAATTAAAAGAAGTTTTATTACCGAGCTTGCCAATATTTTATCATACAATAGAAAACTGAATGATAAAATACTCACTTTGCTCACTAACTTTTCACTTTAACTCCCTTCTCTTTCTTTCTCTTCCATGTTTCCCTTCATTGGTTTTAAAATTCACATTATTTCATATCCTCATTGTAGTTCTCTGACAAAATCAAGAGGAAGACGAACTTCGACTTGTAAAGGCACTTTACCGGGTTCTTTGTATACATTATATTGTGAATTCTCCAACCACATTAGTGAGTATGATAAGACCCATTTTATACAGCAGTAAACTGAGGCTCAGAGAGGTTAAGTAATTTGCCAAAGTCACATGGTTTGAAGGTTCTGGAGCTAGAATTTAAACCACCATCGGTGTGATCACCTAAGTTTATGGATTTCCCATTACATAAAACTGTCTCTATGAAATAGAATAATAAGTGATGAGCTCATAACATAGACTTCTCATGAGAATGCAAGCTTCAAATACAGTGGATGTAAATAAATATACATATGTATGGGGGGCAGTGTGTGAAAAAGAATAAAAGAGAGCTGAGCAAACTTGCAAGTCTGCCCAAAAAACTGGAATTTTGTTAATTTTGGCCAAAGCTTTTCCATGATGTAGAGGAAGAAGAGAGAAGCAGGAATATAGGATGTTTAAGATTAGTAGTACATTAGCCTGGAATTATCCAATAAAAGTCATAATTGAACCAATTATCTCTAACCCTGAAGCACACCTGAAGATATTCGGAGGGGAACCATCGGAAATTGACAAAGTGCCATGGGCTACTTGTGTATACTTGCAAAGAGTTTTACCACAACACAACCTCTACTAAAGTCGGATGTGTTCTATTCAAATTAACAAATAAATATAATCTTATTAATTATTTTAAACCTAAACTTGATTTTTTTCTTTTACTAAAAAAAAAAAAAATGTGGCAGTAAAATCTGTTTTAGTAAGTAACTTCAATGTTTACATTAAATCTTTATGTTCTGTATGAAATCCACTTCCTTCTTTCAAATTACTTATAAACTGGAGAGGAGAGATAAGACATTTTTAAAATTCTGGACTCCAGTGTTTACAGTTGAAATGAATGAGTGCAGTGCCCCTGAGATCAGGTATCAGGAAGCAGCAATCCTGGGGAAAGTGCGTGTTCTGTGAATTATAACCAGGGGAAACACCCCCTGGGGACCCTCCCCAACAGCCAAAGCAAAGCTGAGTCTGATTCCCTCTGGTTGAGTCAACTGTCATTCCCCTTACCCATGGGCCCCAAAACTAGAGGAATCTCAGCCTTTCCCCTCTTTGACCTCTCTGGGGGAGGTCCTTTCTTCCCCCTCCACACTAACAGGACACTCAGGGCACCCCCTTCTGGGGAGCAGGCCCCCACTCTTGCTATGGTGTTCCTAAGTCACTCCCCAGTCCCATCACCACATCTCCTGCACACTGCAGCAGACCCCTGGGTATGCTGGTCCCTGGAGAAATGAAGCTCTTTCTTATCTTGGGCACACTTCACAGGCCTGACAATGATCATCTTGACCACTGTCTCTTCTCAGTCCCTGGAAATTCTCAGGCTCAGTCTTTGCTAAAGACTTTCCAACTCCCACTTCCCCAGTACACTGTCCAAGACTCTGTCACTTGATCTTATGATGCTACCCTCTTCCTTCCCCCACTGCTCAGCTGGCCCTCCCCTCTGCTCTGTGCCTGACTTCCTAACTTTTCTGAACCACAGAATCCCTTTTCTGGGAATGCAAACTGTTCCCATGTCTCTGTGAACCTGCCTCCAGCCCTCCATTTGTCCTCCCTGTTGCCCCCACTCACATCCACACCCTGCATAGTCCCCCTTACCTCTTTTAAAATTGCAATATCCTATATAATAAAAAGGAAATTTGTAAATTGACCATCACTCCAACAAAAATGATGGCTACCCCCATATGGACACAAGATGGTCACCACAAGATGGCCAGCAGGGAAGGGCAGTTGGGGGTGGCCAGGCCAGCAGGGGAGGTGTTGGGGAGGACCAGGCCTGCAAGGAGAGGGCAGTTGGGGCAATTGGGCTGGCAGGGGAGCAGTTAGGCATCGATCAGGCTGGCAGGGGAGTAGTTAGAGGATGATCAGGCTGGCAGGCGGAAGTGGTTAAGGGCAATGAGGCAGGCAGGCAGGTAAGTGGTTATGAGCCAGCAGTCCTGGATTGGAGACTAAACCAGCTTTTGGACATCCCCCAAGGGGTTCCACATTGGAGAGGGTGCAGGCTGGGCTGAGGGACACACCTGCCCCATCACCACCACCACCACACACACACCCCCCTGCACAAATTTCGTGCACTGGGCCTCTAGTTAAAGAAAACAACCTTCACTTAATCTACCAACAAATCTATACCCTGGCTTCCCAAACACTTGTTACAACAAATCAATCATGCATTTTAAGAGGGGGAATGTTTTTCTCAGATGTTTACTTTCCCACACTCAGCACAGGTCTGAAGCACCTGAGGCTATGGATCCATCAAATACAAGAATTTTAAGCCATCAAGAAAAACCAGATCACTTGGGTAAAGGTTTTCTCTGGGCTTCCTGCCTGCAGGGAGGGAAGGAGGTGGATAGCTGTCATGTGCAAAGTAGCCAGATTCTGAATTCTCTGAACAAACTGCTTCCAAATTCTTCAACTCCTACCTTTTCCTTCAGATCATAGAAAATCACAAACCACTAGTGATTTTAGTTCCACTACAGGTCTATGTCTACTATAGAGACTGTCCAATGGGGGAAACAAGATAGATGAGGGAACTGCCCATGTAAAGATGCTCAAAATCCAGAGATCTCCAAAACCAGTTAGGTCAAGGGGCACAGTAGTGGGCAGTACCCACAACTATTCAAACAGCTGCCAACTGCAGTAATAACTCCTCCTTCAAATAACTAACAGTTTTCCTATAAGTAGAAATTCCATTCTCCTCCCCTTCTCTCTCAAATACACATTATACACACATAAGCACACAAACCTACTTACACTCATTACAAGAGACAAAAGATTTAAAAAATGTGTAATTCTGCCAGTTTAGGCATTTGATTCCCACCCACCCACCCCCAGGATAATTAAATGAAATCAATGATCAAAGCCACCTAACTTTGAGGCTTTGGGATCTACTTCTAAACTATTAGGATATTATTATTAAAATACTAAGAGAACTTGTAATAGAAATGTCTTATCTGACACCCTGCAATGGTGTTTTTCAAAGACTTACAGGAGTCTCCGGAACTGAACTCAGATCATGAGGGGTCAAGGACCAACCAAGAACAAAGGGACTTAGAAATTCCAGCTTGAATCTCTTTCTGACGCCTACCTGTCTTAGGCTCACACCCATCCCTTGCTGTGTCCCTTCTTCCTTCCCTCGACAATAAAAGACACCTGAACTCCAGGCTCTCTTAAGATACAATGAAAGATAAGGTCTCCTGTCTTCTCAAGCTGGGCCTTCTTATCAATAAACCTTTCCTTGGACCAAACTCGGACCTACTGAATAATGAACTTTCTTCTGAAGCATCAGGCACACGAACATTGTACCTGTAACAAACCCACAAGCTAAACATCCATGCGGCCAAGGTTAGTGGTTCTTCTGGAATACTTCCTTAGGCCCCCTTACAAAGAACCCTGGCCCCAGAAAGCACAGATTAAACAGCCTTGGAGATGGAGCATGGCCCACAGCAGGAGCAAAGAGCAGAACAGGAAGCCAGGGGTTCCCGTCTGAAAGATGCGAAACCTGGGCACAAGTCTGCTCTCTTCTAAGGTCAAGTGAACTGACCGTAAGTCTCACTCCACTTAGCATGGCCTGATCTGAGGAAGAGCAAAATAAGAATTTATCACAATCTATTTTCAGCAGAAACACATTCCTGGAAAGTGCTGATATTTATGCCAAAATTGCCAATTGGAAGATCAAGCCGCTGAATCTAGCCTCCTAGCCTAAGGCAGGAAGTCTTAACCTTTAGCATGGTTTCAGTCCACTTGGGCAGCGATAAAAAAAAAAAATAATAATAGCCGAAACCGGTTTGGCTCAGTGGATAGAGCGTCGGTCTGCGGACTGAAAGGTCCTGGGTTCGATTCCGGTCAAGGGCATGTACATTGGTTGCGGGCACATCCCCAGTAGTGGGTGTGCAAGAGGCAGCTGGTCTATGTTTCTCTCTCATCGATGTTTCTAACTTCCTCTCTGTCCCTCTACCTTCCTCTCTGTGAAAAATCAATAAAATATATATTAAAAAAATAATAATAATAACATAGAGTAGCTTATAAACAACATAAATTTATTGGTTTCTCTGAGCCTCCTCCAGCAGGATTTATATTAGGTCAGTCCCCCCAGACATCCCCCTCAACCCCATCACATGGTCTCTGTCCCAACCCATAAATGAATCCAACATTGGTTTCCAAGTTAAATCATAAAATAATTACAGTGTATGAGAACATGCCTGTGTATATTACAGGGAGACGGTTGGGGGTTGGGGAGGGAGTAGGGAGAAAGGAGAAGAGAAAAAAGAGAATGAGGAAAGAAAAAAGGAGACACAAGAAACAAGAAAAAAGTAGAGTGGAAAAGTGAGAAGGAAGAAAGAATATAGGGTGCCCGGTAAGACAATGGGTCAAATAAGGACATTTGCGGGGCTGCTTAGTGAGGAGGGAAAGGAAAATCTGGAGCCACAGCAAGATCCCCGGTCTTCCTTGTTAAGCCAAAGCAAACTGTTCTTAGTCTGAGAGAGAATGCGCATGCTATCATGATCCCAAATCATAAAAACAATGTTTGCTCTTTCACCGGATACTGGATTTTTTTTAAAAAAATACGGCTACAAAGGACATTTTAGGGACAACTGGGGCAGCTTGAACCGGGACATAGTCGAAAATAGCAGTGCATCAATGTTAAATATTTTTTAGCAATATGATTTTTATTGAGGTCATTCAGGATTTTGTATTTATTCTCTCAAGGATACTAGCTAAAGTGTTTAGAGATTAAATGTCACGTCTCTACTAACTTTTAAAGGGTCAGCAAAACAAAACACACACAGAGAAAGAGAGAAATAAGCTAATATGGTAAAATATTAACAATTGGTGAATTTTGATGAAGGCTATGTCTTCATCATACTACTTTTACAACTTCTTTCAGGTCTGAAATTTTTCAAAAGAAAAAGGTCGTGGGAAAATTACAAACTAGCCACAACCTAAGAAGTAAAATGCCCATAAACCTTTGGACATCCCCATTTACCCAATAAGTTCTTCCAACTGCCCCTGCAGGCACTATCACGTGGGCATTAAAGGCTCATCCAGCTCTGGATCCAGGCTGCCTGCACTGGGACATCTATCACTGGTGAATAGAACAAGTTACTTAACTTCTTCAAGCTCAGTTTCCTTCCCTGCAAAATGGGGCCAAAGACAGTGCAGTACCTAACTCAGAGAGTTAAAGGGAACAATTCACAAAAGTTATTATTATTGATATGATAGAAGACAGAATAATGCATTCCCACTTAAATTGCCCAAATAGAATCTCAAAATGTAAGGTATTTTGTTCTAAAATTTTTTCTCTCTTCTTCTCGTGTAAAACACAGAGAAGCAACCTCAGCTCGCATGTGCCAGAAACCACAGAAATTGAAACTAATCCACACACATCTCATCTTCAAAAGGAGAACAGGGCCATGTCTCTCCACCAAAGTTTCCTATAAACGCTGTTTTCTTAACTTCACACTCAGGCCGAAGCACTTTCAAAGAAGAAACAGCAACTGTGAGAAAGAAAAATGAGCCTCCTTCTCTAAGCAGGACAGCCCTGGAGCTGGGTAGGGCTCGGTGAGAAGTCCAAAGTCCAAACAGACTCCTTCTTCTGGCAGGAGAGGCTCCGGCCAGGGACCGGGAGGGCGGGCTTCTCCCCGCCCCACAGTCAGTGCCTTGATGCCCGGGGAGTGCGGCCCAGACGGAGCACATTCCACGGGCTGGAGAGCAGGCGTGGGGCCAGCGGCCGTTAAACACCACTTTTGTGTCCTCCAGCAAGAAAGAATGTCTGAAAGCAGCAGCATGCGCCTTGTTCTAAGAACAGACTCCTCCTCTGGCTTTTTCTCCAGCTTATAGGAGACCGGTTATGCACCTACCTACGCTGCCCTTACTTTATGCTCTCCAAAGTCTCGTGGATGGCATGCTTCTAATATCAGTATGATCGCGGCTCCTGAATTACATTCACTGTGACGTACACAAATTTAAAAGAAAACAATCAAGTCTACACAGCCTCAAGTTGCCCACCTATTCCCAGAATTTGACTTACAGATCAAAAAATTAAAGGAAGACATAGAAGTTGTTAGAGGGAACGTAAGGGGACTGTGGACACGGGGATTGTGTATAATAATCCTGTGGCAATGCTGTCACCAGTGGATGCTCACAGAACTCAAGGCCTGTCTCTCTGAGAAGAATACCTTGCTTCGGGTCTCCCTCCTTCCCACTGCAGACCAGCTTACCATATGTTCCTCTGATCTGCATCTGGACTTCTCTGGATAGTCATGAAGAGCCACAGAATGCTTATTATGCATATTCTGGCTCTTATTGCCTTTCTAAAATTATTAATTAAAACTTAAGCCAACCAATTTGAAAGAGAAAAGAAATATAACCTAAAATTCTAACACTTGGATATTAGTTAAGACATATAAAACATACACAAAATGAATAATATGTAGGCATTAAAAAGTAATAAATAAGTATTAAAATAAGAAAAAATGTCTATCAAAAAGTTATATAAAAACTATGAATTATGGCTAATAAATAGCCATAAGGAGTGTTTGTTTCTGTAAAGGAGTAATATTCTTCTTATAATGAACAATACTGTAATAACAGTTTTTTCTTAATAAGAAAACAAACAATGAATCTGGAATAAGAGCAGATTTCTTGTTTTGAATTCCATAGAAGGGAACTAAAAACCAGGTATCGTAACATTCATCAATAAATGCACTGTGGCTCAGCCAGCACAGGGAGTGTTTTTACACCACCTCGTTCCCACATGGATATTCTGGCAACAGAGTCCTCCTGTTTGATTTGGGGAATGACCCCCAAAACCAACAAAGGACAGAAGCCAGCTTGAGGACCTCGGGCTGCTTACTTGCTCTGGGGAATGCAGTCAACTAACTTAGTCTAGCTGTGCTTCCTTCTAGCTCCCACGGGACATGTGGATATCCATTGTGGTAAAGAGAACAGGCACCTGTGGGTCACTGTCTAGGAAACTGCTGTCTGTCCCTGGTGGTAGCATTAACTGATTAATCAAAGCTTATCAACTTAGAGCACACACCCACTGGGAGCTTGTGGATTCAAATAGCCAGGGTCTCCACCCCTTCGAATCCAAGTCTTCTACTCACAAATGAATGAGAAGAGGGATCTTTATGACTAAGTCCCTCATTAGGTGAGGGATTTCAAAACATCTTAGTCTTTCATACTAGCCTGTTTCTTCAGTTTTCTATTGGTGTGTGTGTGTGTGTGGGAGCGCGCGCGCGTGCGCCTCTTATATAAATAGTTTCAGACATCACAGTCAATGGTTTGGATGTGCTCCTTCAAACATATAATGCCAACTCATCAAATGTTTTTATATTGCTGGAAACCTTGCGAAAACTTGCATAGTTAACTACTGGAGAGTTTAACTGTATATATGGATAGAAGAGTCATTAATTAGAAGCTCTGTATGAATAATTGATTAACAACGAACATGGGTCTTACCATTCTCACTTTTTGTCTGCATGGCATTAGGAAAAATAACCCGTCCATTCTGATGTCTCAGGTATATCATATACCGAGCCTCCGGACACAGTAATATATCTGGTGCCAGATGGGCCTGTGCTACTACTTTCTTGACTATAGAACATCTGCTATTAACTCTGGCTGCAAAGTTGGAATCAACTGGGAATGAGAAATGGTGGAGGAAGGAACTAATTAGAGGGAGAAATACCTGCAGTACAAAATTTTGAATAAATCATGCGAAGTATCTGCCTTCCTAAAATAAAAATATCCTGAGGTAAAAAAAAAAAAAAAAAAAAAAAGGTAAATAAAAAGATCAGTCCTGCCAACCCCCATTGGGTTAATTCATGGAACAAATGTTTCTGAGTGCTGGGCACTGGGGTACAACAGGAGTGAAAAGCAGATCCCTGCTCAGCTGGGACTTACACTCACAGGGGAAGGAAATGTCCATCGAACAAAATGATAAACATAAAATATAAAATGTTATAACCCCTCTGAAATAAAGGAACCCAGATTTCTAAAAGCAAGAAGAGTTTCCTTAAGGCTTGAGTAAATCTAAAGGGTCAGCAACAAAGGAGAGAGGGGAGGAAACGAGTTCCAGACAGAGGGAACAGCATATGCAAAGGCCCTGTGGCAGGAAGGAATATATTTAAAGACCTTATAAAAGGGAAAAGGAGTTCTTATGGATGAAGCAGACACAGGGATCAAACCAGAGGGGAAGCTGTAGGTCTTGTCAGAGACTGTTTTTCTAGTAACAATAGAAAGCCATGGAGAGATTTAAAAAGAAGGGCAGTAATCTAATCAGATTTGTACTTTGAAAAGATTTCTCCCACATTTGAGAATGATGGTAAGGAGAAAGAGGACAAAAGAGATGGAAGTTGCTGCAGCAGTCCTGGCAAAAGATGGGGGTGGCTTTATCCTAATGAGGCAGCCAGGAAGATGGAAAGAAGAAGGCAGAATCAAGATATTTAGGCAGAAAGGTCCATTAGACTGAGTGACTTATCGGACATGAGAGTGTAAGGAGAAGATGACGCCAGGGATGGCTCCTAGGTGCCTGACCTGCCCGGAGAGATGGGTACCTTTCGCTGAGAGAGGGAACAGGTTTGGGTGGATCCTGGGAGAAACACCACCAGCTCAGGCATTGATATATTTCCTTGAGATAGCAAGATGGCAACTGGATAATCAGGTTTTTGAGCGGTATGCAGGCTAAAGATATAAATTATAGGCCTATCATAATACAGATGGTAATTGAAGTTATAGGAAGTTGCCCAAGGAAAAGTTACAGAATGATAAGAGATGACATTTCGGCATCCAGCCCTGAGATACTCAAACCCTTTCAGATGGTATAACTCAAAGGAGATAATGAATATGAGTGTAATTTGTTAACTACAAAGTACTATATCAATCAGTTATTATAAGAGCTGAAATGGCTTCGAGATAGTTCTCCACATTTTATAGATGTAGAAACTGAAAGAAAAGTTGCAGATCAAGGCCAACAAGGGTATTAGTTTTAAGAGAAAAGAACAGGCAGAAGTTTAATCTATATCAGAGCTCCAAAAACTCAGAAGAACAGACTGTGTAAGTTCTCTGTGAGCCCAAGAGGCTCCGGGAAGCGGGCTCAGAGTTACTCATAATCGGGGTATTTCCTTTTGAGAACCCACAAATGAGGCCTGTGCCGAGGCCTCTGCAACCAGCCGGCTGCAGCTCCCAGGGGCCCGGCTGACACACTGGAACCTCACATCTGCACGACTCTTGACCCTTCCTCCTCCCTTAGAGGGCCTTTGTCGTTTGTTCTCCGGAGCTGCAAGCAGGACAGAAGGCTCTTTGCTTCTGTACTCCTTAAAAGCAAGGCGGACTTTGGGGAGCAGGAAAGTTAGAAAGAGACTTCATTCTGCACATTTCGGGCAGGACCAACCCCCGTGGCTCAGTGAGAAGTAAAAGCATAAGGACTGTACACACTTCTTGAGGCACTCACTCTCATTGCCTCAACACCCAGTTCTAAAATAGCAGGAAGAAGAAAGGCAATCAAGCCTTGCATAAACAAGCTTCTCTCTCTCTCTCTCTCTCTCTCTCTCTCTCTCACTCTCTCTCTCTCAGGAAACCCCTTCATGAGCTGGAATGAAAAGTGATGTCACCCTCAAAACAGTGACCTTAGACTCATTCCGTCCAGCTGCACAAATCAAACACAGCTTAGCGCAGGCCACTGGGAAAGACAATGAGTGGGAGGCTGCGCTAGATGACCCTCGGTGGTTTCTCCAGCCCCAAGATTCTGCTCCCATGTGTCATAACCAGATGTTTCTCCAAAAGAATCAGTCTCAAAAACATCTATTTTTTTTTTCTGTGCTAATATGTATAGCAATGGCGCTCAGAATTCCAATTAATCGCGTTTTGGGTTCAACATGAGTATTTCATCATCCAGGAGTTTGCTCTCGCCCACGTTCTCTCTGGGGCCTTCTTAGGGGTCCCTTTCCTACATATGCAATGGCCACCCAGCCACCAGGCATGTGCTAAAACCTGCTGACCTGACACTCTTTTCCTGTACAGATGCCATCTCTCTCCATTCATCTTAGCTGGCATCGGCCCCAAATTAATCATCTAGAGAAGTGTTGATGGGTGTTTTGGCCAACATTTTAATTTGAAAAATGTAAATCAAAGCAAAGATAATCAGTATGATGAATACTATATGCCAACCACCCTGATTCTACCATTAGCATTCTACTGTTCCTGCCTTGTCACAAAGCCATCCATCTGTCGAACCATCCATTACTCCGTGTTATTTTTTTTTTAGGTGTTACATCGTAAATTCCAGACCTAGTTTATAAGTACAGACCTGATCTGGTGACTATTTTTAAAATTCTTCTGCCCCACCTCCAGAAATGTTGATTTAATCAGTCTTGACTGGGACTCAAGCATCAGTACTTTTAAAAAGCCTCTGGAAGTAATTCAAATGGGTAGGCAAAAAGATAGGTGGGGGGAAAAAAAGATAGGTGAGAATACACCTCCTTCCCAGAGCCCTGACCAAAGGGAGTGGGAGAGGTCAGAAGGTGGAGAGGCAAGAATGCCTCAGCTCTGCAGCAGGCATGCCAACACACAACCAACCGCCCACCAACACAAAGGGCAAAGGATGCGGGGCGGGTCTTGGAAAGATTTGCCTTCGTTCCTTCAGAACCGAGGCCGCAGCAGAGGAGATTCAGATCTAGACACTCCCCGAGCTTAACACGCTGGTCCAAGGCCCTGCCCCGCTGCCTCCCTCCATCCTCGTCAGTTCCCTCTTCCCCATGACACTGCCTCTAATCTCCTGTGGAACTCTGCACAGAAATGGCCTCCCTGGTCTTCTCAAACCTAGCAAGAGGAGGAATAGCAATAAACCTGGCCTAGGTTTTTCAACGCAGAAGATCCAGAAGCAGAATGTGCCAGTGGCAGCAGCATGTCCATTTCTGTCCCCACAGAGACCCAGAGCACACACATGACATGGTTATGCAACAACACAATTTCAAAATAAAGTTGTGGGGACAGATAACACCTACAGTTCAGAAAAAGAATGCAAATAGTGACTATGGGAAGAGTCTTGGAATGACTCACGGGGCATCTAATCAAATAATTAAGAGCAGTATTGGAAAAGCCTGGGTATTAATTTCTTGCTGAAGACAATAGATGATAGATAGATAGATAGATAAATAGATAGATAGATAGATACATAGATAGATAGATACATAGATACATAGATACATACATAGATACATACATACATAGATACATAGATAGATACACACAGAGAGAGAGATGATAGATAACATGAAACAACACTAATAAACCTTGTTTTGTTTTCTTTAAGAAAGGTAGAAGAAGTGGCCAGCAGTGCCTTTTAATTTGAACTTAACACTTTACAATTCGGGAGGACCCTTGACTTTCTCTAAAGTGATTCCACATAAATAACCTCATTTAACCCTCATACTAACTCCTTAAAATCAACGAGTATTATCATTCCACTTTACAAATTAAAAAAAAAATTAGGTCCGGGTATATAAAATTAAATCAGAGACCATTGTTCTCAAGGAACCCCAAGAATGTAAATGACCTATGTTCTGGCCACATTCTTATAATCAGGCCACACTTCACAGCTGGCGTCAAAGCCGGAGAGAAGAATCTCTCTTCACACTGACTAAACAATAGAAAAGATAAGCTTGTAAAGCAGTCAGGACAAAGCAAAAAAAAAAAAAAAAATGTCCTGGTGCCATTTCTGGTTCTAATTCCAGAAGTATTTCAGACGGGTGGAGAGGCAGCACTGTTGTTATGAAACACAGATAAACTACAACCCGGATAAGCCATGCCTCAGTCTGGACAATCTCAGCACAGTTTATGTAGGCTGGAGCATTTGTTGGATTTCTGTGAAATTGGGGACAGAACGATTTATCTATAAATAAAGATACCTAATTTTATGTTTTAATTCTTTATCGGTGGGGCATTAGGAGGCAACTTTTAAAAGCAAGAGACCTACACCAAAATCTGTATTTCTTGCTTCTTTAGAAGCCAGATCATCTGCCAACACTGGGTCAGATCCCGGTCTGGTGAGTCTGTCGCAGCTAAGCAAGTGGCTGCTGCTTCCTCTAAGCAGGTCCTGACCTCTCCCAGTCTCTCTAGTCCCTCCTCCTCCCCCCATGTTTACCTGCCTGACTCCTGGGCTCAAGTCGCCCTGAAGGCAGGTGGTCTAGGAAGGTGGTAGTGGTCAGCCATGATGCCACATTAAGATAGTAAATCAGGTCACATTGTGTTCAAATAAAGGAGAGTGGAAAAGAGTGTGGGCCACTGGTCAGGCAGTGACACTGGGGAACAGGAAGCTGAATTATTCCAGCGTTATTGCCACTGAGTGATGGGCAGCAGGGGTGAATCAGTGGAGGCAGGGGGCTGGGTTGCCACTCAGTTTGTGACTCCTAAAGTTGCCCGAGAACTCCCTGTGGGATGGAGAATGCATAACAATCTCAGCGACATGTGTGCTCATTTCACCAGTTGCCTGTGAGGGCCTGAAGGCACAAGAGTGGGAAATGAGGTCAATGTCACCGATGGCATCTCAGAGGTTATTTGGTAACTCAGAAATTCTGCGACAAAACTCGAATCACAATATGAGTAGTAACTGATGCTACTCTGGAAAAAAAGAAGATTCAAAACAGTTGTACTTTAAGCACAAAGGCTGAGCAAGTTGGCAATGTCTGCCTGGAGTGCCCTATTGGCAGAGGAAGTAGGGTCCAGTGGGAGCTCAGAAGGTGAGAGAGCTGGGTTCAAAGTGAGGTGTCTGCTACATGTGAGGGCAGGGAGGAACACCTGTCATCTCTGATCCAGGTGTTCCAGCTCTAGCATGCTTTATTAACTATCTTTCATGACCATTTGTTTTTAAGCTGATTTTCCTACTTCCACACTGCAGGGTAGTAAGGCAAAGCACTACGAGGTCAGGCCATCAGGCCAAGACATCCCAAAGCACAGGTTGTAGCCAGTGCCACTGCTTACAGAACAGAATAGTGGCTCAGATCCTTGTATTCCCTGGCATCAAAACATGCTGGGACTTCCAAGTAGACAGGTATTGGAGGGATTAGTCAAAAATGGGAGGGAACCTAACCAGATGTAGAACTGGCCTCCAAGAAGGACTCATGGGCTAAGTCAGATTCTTGGGCTCCATCTAGTTTGACCTGGCATCAGTGCTTGGGGAGGTGTGACAGGATTGGGTCCTATCAGCCTCATGGGATGGGCACTAGGACACCCAACCAGTGCTTCTCAAGCTTTAATGTGCCCGGGGGTCAGCTATTATCTTCAGAATGTGATTCAGATAGTCTGGAGAGAGTAGGGCCCGAGATTCTGCACCGGTGACCAACTCCCAGGCATGCTGATGTTGCCAGTCCAGGGACCACACTCTGAGTAGCAAAGCTCCAAGCCAGTTTTCATTTTAGAGTTACTAGGAGAGCTTTTAAATTTTTTTGATGCCCAGCCCTCACCCCAGAACCAGTAGATCAGAATCTCTTGGGCTGGGACCCAGGCAGCAATATTTCTTATGCTCCCAGGTAATTATAATGTGCAGCCAAGATTAAGAACCATTGCTCTTGGCATTGGGGATGGTCACAGCAGGTGCCTTCAGAGTACCGGGGGTTTCATCTGGCCCAAAGCAACTCGAGAGTGGGGTCCACCAAGAAGGTGACCAGATGCCCAGTTACAGCCTCAGGCTGGTGAGTCACACCCCTAGCTCTAGAGAAACATGACTGCAGAAAGGGGGCGGGAAGGAATGCTGGTGCCCAGGTCTTACCCCAAGCATCACAGGCCCCTGTACATACAAACCTAGATCCAGATTTCCCCAACCAGTGGACCAGGCTCACGTACACTCCAGAACTGGTAAAACAAGAAGCTGGAAGTTCTCAGTTTCATGCTGGCATGATGTAAATGCTCCTCAGTCCCCAGCTACTCCCTACATTTGGAAAGTAAAATCTGCAGTTTCCAATCCCCACTACCCCCAAGACCCTTAGCAATACACACTACTAATATGACATCCTCCAAGATGCCATCATTGGCTGAGGACCTCAAGACCTTGCAAAGAGGCAGGAGAATCTAAGAACAGATTACAAACCCTAAATCTGGGTCTTCACACTGAGGGCTGAGCAAAGCTCTAGAAAGAGTGGCAGAGTTAGAGCACAGCCAGAGAGGAAGGGAAAGGCCCAGGCGAGAAGAAGGATGAAGGAGATTGAAGAGACACAACAGAAAAGGAGGGAAAGGAAAAAGACCAGAAGGAAGGCCCGGCAGGAAAGTGTAACAGAACCCTGGCAAATGGCCCTGAGCCCTTTAGGGTCTGGGCCTGGGTCAGGAGTGGGCCAGCTCTAGGCTAAGCCCAGATTCTAGGAGGGTCAATGTTTTTAAATTTTATAATTTCTATGTTTCAAAAATGATTTAAAGGTCAAAGAAAATTCAAAATGGGTGGAGAGCAAAATGCTTGGTGTGGAAGGACCAGGTAGTAGAAAAATCAGGGCAAGAGCTTCCCTTTAGTTCTGGCTGCTATTATGAATGAACGTGAAGACCCTCCAATGGTGATAAGAGAAGACAGCTTTAACTTTTTCCTACTTTGAATAAGAATCTTGAGATATTGTGAAATGTCTTTAATAAGCAAGATGGTTTCTTGACTTATGATGTAAGCCACTCATTTTTTATGAGTTCTCCAAAATAGGGGTTTCAAAAAAACAAAAACAAAACAAACAAAAAAAACAAAGACAAAGGTTAGTTTTATGAGACACATGGGGCAGCATCCCATGAAGCCCTCCCTTTAGTTTGGAGATGTAAGCTCACCTGTCAGTGGTCAGGGTGCAGTGAGTGCCCAGTGGCAGGAGGGAGCAGGCCTTCTCTGGAATGCTCTGGGGGTTGGACAGCTCCCCAGTGGGGGTTCTTGTTCATGCCACAGTAGACACCTCTGTGCACAGAGCTGATCCATCTCAGCCTAGAACTGACCCCTCTCAGCCTCCACATTACAAGTTCACTCTCCAGGACATTACCTAACACTTCAAGGCCATGAATACCTTTTGAAAATGTAAGGAAAATGCACACATGCTCTGTATGCCAGTATCCTGGAGAGCATGTCAGGAGGTTCCCAGACCACTCTACAGGGTTTCAAGTCTCACAGTTTCTTCTAGCAGAAAGCACATTGCCCTGGCCACTACCACTTGTCCCTTGAAAGCCTCATGAAACTCTAGTGAACACCCAGTGATATGAACTGAAATGTGTCACCCCAAAATTCATAAGTTAATACCCTAATCCCCAATGGGGGGGGTATTTAAAGATGGGACCTTTGGGAGGTCATTAGGATTAGATGAGGTCACAAGGGTGGGACCCTCATCATAGGATTAGTGCCCTTAATGGAAGAGGAAGAGAGACCAGAGCTTGCTTGTCCTCTCTTGCTCTCACTCTCGCTCTCGCTCTCGTTCCCTTTCTTCCCACAATGTGAGGACACAGTAAGAAGCCTGGAAGAGCTCTCTCACCAGGAACAGAATTTGCCGCCCTTTGTTCTTGGACTTCCCAGTCTCCAGACTCTGAGGAATAGAAGTCTGTCGTTAGATCACCCAATTTATGTTACTTTGTGAAAGCAGCCCAAGCCAACTAAGACACCTAGCTACTGTCACCATCAAACACCTCCACCTGGTCCACTGGGAGGTATGAGAGCCTCTGAGACAAGGGTCCCCTCAATTTTTCCTCTTCTACCACATGGCCCGGAGGCAAGGATAGAGAATGCCCTCCAGAGGCCAGCACTGAGGAGGAGACCGCTGGACCCCCAACGAAGGATGGAGAAGCAAGCACAGAAACAAAATGCCGGGGCTCCAGGCAGCCCTAGACCATGAGGGGAGGGGATAAGAGGATTGAAACCAAAAGGTCAAAGGGAAAGCTGGTGCAGAGCTGGTGGTCGTCCAGGCACATTCCAGTAACGCCAGCTCACGTAATACCTCCACTGCACACAGCAGGGAGTCCATAAACACGGCCGGCTCTAGACTGCACTTCTACAGAAAACACGCCAGGTTTCAGGGCAGTGTTATTAAATGGCTCCAACCTTGCAAAGCTGCTTACTCTCAGACTTTTAAACACCAGCGCTCTCCCCCAAATAACAGGCCTTCACACATCCCTGCTCCAAGCCGGTTCCTCCCAGCCTGGCTCCTGGGCCTGCCCTGGACGCTCTTCGCCGTTTGCGTGCGGCTCGGCTTTGTCTCACGCATGCGACTGTCCTGGCAGCCGTGCCAGGCTTGGCTCCTCGAGGGCAGGGCTGTTTTCCTTCGGCAGCCTTTGTTGATCATTCCAGGAGGCCGGATTCCAGGTTCTGAACTCAGAGGCGGCCCACGAATTATTGTTGGCCAGCTGCTTTTCCTGAGAAAGCATAATCAGACCTTTTGATTCCCATTTCCACAGCACCTGTGTCCCTGCCGCCGTCCTCTCCGATGAAAGGGACTTCCTTATAACCCGCTCACATTCCAGGCACCGGGGATGAGTGCTGAAAAGTACGACTGGGGCTTTGACACACTGCGCAGAAGTAAAAAGAAACAAATAGTTCCCTTATCTGTGATACGAATGGGTCGTGCTTGGCCATCTCTGAGGTCCTCACCTGACCCCCGACTCTCCCAGTTTGGGAAAACGGTGTTGTGTCATGTGGCACACATCGCTGCTTGACCGCTCCATATTCCTCTTGCCCTCCCGCCTCACCCTCGGATATGCCAGTCTTGTTCAGGGTAGCAGAGTATCCAGCTGAATCACCTGCCTCCCTGGCCGCTCTTGGGGAAAGGGCTGAGCAGTGAAACCTACGGGGAATTCTGCTGGGGACCTCAGAGCAGGCCCTGGCTTTTCTGATACAGGCGCCACTCCCCTCTGCTTTGCCCTCCCACTTTCTTGGTACCGGGGAGTCTGATGTTATGCTGGAGGTGAAGCAGCCATGAGGCAATGCCCGTGAGGACAAGGGCCTACCTGCTGAAGATGGCAGAATGAACATGTGGACAATCCTGGGCCCCACTGGCACTGTTCAACCACCACCCCAGTCTGGGGACGCCCGCTCAGGGCTTCTTGGTTCATAAGGAGGTCCTTAAATGCTTCCATGACATATATACTTGCAACCTTGAAACTCTTGTTCTTGGTTTTGTTTTGATTTCCCCTCTCCCACCCCCTACTCCCCAATAGCATATTTGGTTCAGGGAACAGTTTCTCAAAAGGGCAATGAGAAAAAAAGGATACTTTATTTTGGTTGGCAAATATAGAACAAACTTCATAGGAAGTCGTCTGCATTTCATGAAAAACCAGTGAAGGGCTAACCAGTCCCCCGAGCTGCCGGCTGTTTTGCAGTAATGTAGCTAATAGAGAAGGACCGGGTACCACATTCAAATTTGTTAGCCTCTTTCACCATCAACCCTATTATCAGCAATGATTTTTTGTTGTTGTTGTCTGAAATAAAATGCACAACTTCCGGAGCAAATGGAGATTTGGGCACAGGTTTCTAACAGTGCCCTCCCAAACCCCAACTGAAATTGCCAAAACAATCAGAAGGCATTATGGGATGGGGTCCATTCTCATGCCAGAACTCCTGGAATTTCTGCAGATAGAATGCTGGTTGGGCCAGATAAAAGGAAGGCAGACAAGACCAACTCAGAACCCTGCTTCCCAAGAAAGCAGACTCAGGGTAGTTGTCCCACTGAACTCCACTTACATTGACTACTTTGGAAAGTCAAAAGCTGAATGTAGTTCAGGGAATAGGTCAGAAGGAGAGGGTGTTGTGGATTAAGTGCCTTTTGCTTCAGCCTATCAATAGCACTCAACGCTACTGGGAAGGCCGAGGGGACGGGAGTGTCACAGCAGAGAAGAGTGAGCCCTCCACGCTTCTCCCAGATGCTGTGGGGGGGGGGGGGCCTGGGGCTGGTCCTGGCCTCACTTACAGTTCCTTCCCCTCTCCCCTGTGTTAATGGAGTCCTATCACAGTCACCCCCAGAAACGCTATTTATATTAGAACAACTCTGTAAATTATCTCAGTGTCCAGTCATACATGGTTATTTCAGGGAATGACGGGGTCAGGGAAGGGGTTGCCTCTTTTTGCCTTCCCTATTGTGACCTGGTGACACCTGCCACCAGCCCATCCCATCAAAACCTACAAAGAATGTCAATTCTGCAGAAGCAGGTGCCTATAACATGGAAGTGTGAATCTAGTCATGCAAATCAATACTGGGCCTTAAACCTAAAAAAGATTCAGGGAGGAACTAAGGGAACTTTTGGGGGTATTTTCCCTCCTAAATGTCTGGTCACAATTAGGGTGGACAAAGGGTATAACATGATGACTATGGTTAATAACACTGTGTTCCATATTTAGAAGCTTCTAAGACAATAGATCTTAAAAATTCTCATCATAAGTAAAAAAAATTATAACTATATGAGGTGGTGTATATTAACTAAACTTATTGTGGTGATCATTTTACAATATACACAAATATTGAATCATTATGGTGTCCATTTGTGTTATATGTCGATTACATCTCAATAAAAGAGGAGAAAATAAATAAATAAATACAAACAATTAAGTCACATTGAAGAGGCTTTATTCTAGCACTAATTTTTTTCTTGAAGTTTAAAATCCAGCAAGGATTTTCTTCATATGCTTCCCTGAAATTACTGATGTAGAAAAACAGAGGGCAGTGACCTAATATCTCCTAGGTAGTGACCATAGACAAGGCATGGAGACAGACACTCTATTTATATCATGTCACTTGTCTCCTATCACAGCCTTGTGAAATTGTCTCAGAAAGATACCCAGAGTAAGGAGTGTCAGAACCTTATTGTAAACCCCGAGTCCATTCGTCTATTCATTCATCAAATTTTAAATTTCGTTCATAGGTAGGCGCTCAACCACTGGGCCATGCAGGCTGGGCCATACATCAAATATTTTATTGGATACTTATGATGTGCGTGGCACTTTTCTGGTAGCTTTCCGAGTGTGCCTATGGGGTGCTCCCAGTGGAGGCTGGAGCCGACGGGGCCCCTGAGCTGTGATCAGCCTCATCCGTTACCTCAATGCACCAGGCAGACATCAGTATTTGCTAAGAGCGCCATGCTGACGAAGCTGGGAAAGCACTGAACAAACAATGTGCCAGTAGTAATAAGGCCTATGACGTTTGTGCTGACTCCAAAATGCCCGCCTTTCCTACTGAAACATAAGGTTTTGGGGTGCAGATTTCTTCTCGTGGGCCCTTGTCCAATGAAGATGAAGACTAAATCCGTGGACTAACAGATTCCTTTAATAAAAATGTAGATGTTTATTGGAAGCATATACAAACTCCACCTGGGCAGGGTGTCCCCAAATAGGAAAAACCTGTTCTTTCCCATGGACCCTCTTTATTTCTAAGACTCCCTAAAGCTGCCTCTTTTGTCTCTAAAATTCCTTTCACTACCAACCCTCTCCCCGCAGTGAGTGAGCCATCAGCAGACCACAGGGCATTCAGATTCCCACACCAGAAATAGGAAGGGTCGGAATAAGAAAGCTAAACACTCATCATGCTCAATCCACTCAACCAACCCACCTCTCAGCTGGGACTGGCTTAATTTCAGTTCCCTCCTAGAAGTCTGTATTTAAATCAAAAGCAAACACTGGCCTCAACCCACCTCAAGTTTCTATTGTATAAACACAGCTGAAAGACCAAATGGCTTACTTGCTGGGTTTTTTTTTTTTTTCCTGCCTCTCTTACCCATCACACATGAAAATGCACGGATTCTCGGGCCGCTGGGTGCCTCAGGTTAGGACACAATGTCCTGGAGCCCAAGCCCTGTGGGTCTGACTCCCTCTGAGTGTGGCTGTGGTTTCCTCAGGGGCCCCCTCAGCCCCGCAGCAGCTCCAGGCTCCCCAGCTGCTCCCAAATGTAGGTCAGGGCCGTAGGAGAGCCCTGGAAAGAAAACTTGCAAATCCAGAGCAGAACCAGAAAAACAACTCCTGGCAATGCCTCAGAAATGAAAACCATCTCAGGCTGGGAAGTTAAAAGTCCCAGCTACAGAGATGGGCTCCGGTTCTTTGGTTACAAAAAACATAGTGTTTCCCTCACTGGATCCATTCCTTTCCAAGGACAGTGCCCAGTGCCTCAGCCATTTGTAAATGGAAAGTAAGGGGGAGAGGTAGTTACACCAAATTTCAACATTTTAATGGTATTCTACTGAGATCTATAGGTCTGCTCCTAAATTGTTTTAAATAAGTTTTATTAAAACAAGACAAAAAAAATCCTACACACACACGCACACACACACACACACACACACACACATGTTTAAGACTCTTGTGGGCTGATTTGTCTTCTTGGACTACAACAGGAAGCTTGTCTGTGACTAATTTTTAAAAGCAAAGTTAAAACCAAAAGCTGCCACAGGTAACCTCAACTGCTGAATCCACAACTCAAAAGTTTATAACAGTGGCATGTTACCGGTGGAGGAGGTTGTGCATGGCGAGGAGAGAACAAGGAGTGCATTCTGCTCTAACCTAACGCTGTGAACCTAACACTGTTCTAAAAAATTAAGTCTATCCTATATAATAAAAGCCTAATATGCTAAATGTCTAGTCAACCAGTCAGCTGTTCAACCAATCAAAGTATAATATGCTAATGATATGCTAAGGTGTCTCAATGGGGGCAGACAGTCCGCCCGTCCACTAGTCGCTATGCACTGATGTGCACTGACCACCCGGGGGCAGACGCTCCAACTGGTAGGTTAGCTTGCTGCTGGGGTCCAGCTGATAGGGACTGATAGAGGCAGCTGGACACACCCTGAAGCCCTACCACAGTCCCTCCCCGCTGGCCAACCTCCTGTGTCACTCCTTGGCTCCAATCATCCACCGGTGGGGTCTCTTGGCCTGGCCTGCGCCCTCTTGAAATCCAGGACCCCTCGGGGGCTGTTGGAGAGCCGGTTTCAGCCCAATCCCACAGGGGGAGTGCCGCTCAGTCAGAAGCCAGGCTCAGGGCTATTTTCTCTCCTGCCTCTGTAATAACGCTAAGGATGTCCCACTCCTGAGGGCTCCTGGACTGCGAGAAGGCACAGGCCAGCCTGAGGAATCCCCCAAGTGCATGAATTTCATGCATTGGGCCTCTAGTTTATTTATAAGCTTGTAACATAGGCGCTTCAACCTTCCAAGACATTTTGTTACTGAAACTTGAGGCCCAATGCACAAAATTGGTGTACGGGTACAGTCCCGAGGCCTGGCCGACAATCAAAGCACGAGTGTCTGGCGTGAATGGGCAGGTCCCAGCTAACCTCTGGGCCCTGGGCAATCTCTAGGCCCCTGACCCCCACAGACACCCCTCCACCTGAGTCATAGCACCCAAGTCCCCACACAGAGATGCAGTGAGCCCAGCCAGATGCTGTGGGCTGGGGTACAGCATGGGCATCTGGGCCACCCAGCGGTGCCACATGGAAGCCAGGCAGGCAGCATGCTCTCTCCTGGCAGGCCTTGCAGACCGGCTCCTGCAATAACCCACGGGGAGCCCGACAGGCCCCTGTGGTCCCGGCAGCAGAGGCCCGGCTCACCCAAAAGAGGCCGCATGGGTGTGGGGCAGGCTCCTTGTGGGCACCTGACACCTGAGCATGGGGGCCTCCCCAGCGCGCGAGCCCTAGTGTCCCAGGGGAAGGTAGCAGGGGGAGTGAGAGCAAGCTCAGGGGACACCCCATATTCTCATCACACCTCCATCCCCATCACCCCCACCCTCGGGTAGTTGGCAAGAGGTCACAGTGTGTCACCAACACACATTATATTCTGTGCCACCCCCTGGTGGTCAGCGAACACCATAGTGAGCGGTTGAAAGAATGCCCAAGGGGACAATTTGCATATTAGGCTTTTATTATGTAGGATAATGTGGTAAGAACTAACCTGACTTCCAGGCAGCCAAGAGATCACAAAACCAACACTACAGCTGAACTGCGGGGTGAAGCTGCCTCCTCCCTGGGCAGGCGGAAAGCAGCATTCTCCTTTTGCTCCAGCTCCCTTTCCTGGGCCCTCACTTCAGCCCTGGCTACAGAGCTCCTCCTCCTGTGCCCGTCTCTGACCACCCAGGGCCAGAGCAAACTTGAGATAAAAGCAGCATCCCAGAGACAGGGCAGCAGAGACCAGAGGTGGAAGCCAGCCCCAGCTCGCAGGGGGCATGGGGAGGGCTGCAGGGAACCTGACCAGAGGCCACTTTGTAAGTCCTGCTTGTAGCTACACATTTCCTTTGAAACCATTTTTTGAATGCTCCTTCCATTGGAACATCCTTTTATACATTTCTTATTATACAACCTCATTTCTTATCATACAACCATTTGTCCTTACCTGCCCCCATTAGTATGTCTCACAAAAAACAGGGCCAATGAGTTTTTTCCTGTTTTTCTGTCATTTGAATATTGTTGATGGCCCTGTGATCAAACTCATCTTCGGTGCCCAGTGGGCCCACCTGATACTATCTCAGTATCCAAACTTCCCTGCTGTTTCTTTCTGAGGTGCATCTGCAAATTCCAATTCCCCCCAGGGCTCCATCCTCAACCTTTCTGTCACACTCCTCACTCTCAGCCTACCTCCCAGGACCATCTTATATGAGATATTAGCTTTGCAACACCCAAGTCTGCATCTCAAGTTCAGATCTTTCTCCAGAACTCCAGACACAAATTTCCAAATGCCTGTTAGGTACCAGAATGTCCGATGAACCCATCAGAATCCCCATGTCCAAAACTGAACTCATTATCTTCCCCCATCAAACCCATTCCTCCTCTAAATATTCCCTCCCTAGGTCAATGGCAGCATCACCAACTCAATGACCAAGCCAGAAAACAGGAAGTCTCCCATATCCCTGGATCCTCCCCTGGGGTCACTAAGTCTCCAAGTCTAGTCCTTACCCCTTCCCAGTGCTCCTGTGCTCCTCCCAGTTTGTTCAGGCCTTCTTGGTATCTACTCCACAGGCTGAAACCACCAGCAGATAATTTTGTTGTCATTAATCCTGCCCTCCAATCCATCCTTCCTAACCACTAGGGTTTCCTTTCTAAAACATATTTCTTCTCCCATCCCGCTCCCCTTAAAAGCCTTCCACCCTACTTCTCACAAAAGAATGTCCAAATGGTTAGCAACGCATGCAGACTTTTTATGATCTTGTTCTGCCTCCCCAAACTCCCCACAGAGCACACTACTTTCTGCCTGCATAAAACTACTTGCATTTTTCCAGACTCAACCAAGATGGTTTTAGACATTCCTGCTCTGTACCTGCCGTTCCCACTTCCTAGAGAACTCCTATCTAAACTTCAGGACCCACTGCAAATATCACCTCCTCTGTGGAGTACTCCCCAATTCTCCGTCTCCTTCCGAATTGTCATTCCATTCTCTGTGCTCCAGAAATACTCTGAATACCGCCCTAATGTGAAATGTAGTACCAGGTATATGATTATAATTTAATGGCTTATTTACATATCTTCCTTCCCACTCCACTGGGAGAGCCACAAGGTCAAGAATGTATATCTGCCTGCCTTGACCATGTATAGGCTTGAAAAAGCAGTTCATTAAGTTTCTCAACCTGGAGGAAAGCCCAGCGGTGGGAGATGCTTCCCCAGGATGCACAGACAGGAAGCGAGAACAGAACGACGGAGTTGAAGGCTGAACCATTAAAACGCCGTGATTGGTAAACATGGGTTTAAATTTCTGTTTAATACAATTGGCCAGTGAGAAGCCTTTACCACACACACACGGCCTTATTTCCTCCACGCTTTCTAAAAACATCGCCCTATCAGTTTGAATCCTGCAGGCTCTTTCTCAGCCAAAAGGAATTTCCCTTTAAACAAAAACTATTCAGACATTTCCAAGATATGAAATATTCAAAACCAGAATTTTCCACTCAGACAACTAGGAAACTGTTTGTGGACTTCCCCCCTTCCCCCCTCCCCGACTCCTCTTATTTGCCAAGAAGTCTGAAAAGGGATTTTTTTTCTTCCTGATGTTAAAAATATGTTTCCTACCTCTGTGTCTCTCTGTTTTTCCATTCTTTATTTTGTCTGGGTTTTACTGAGGCAAGGTTTTAAGTCAGAAAACAGAAGCTGCAAAATGCAAAACTACGGCTGCCAATTAGTTGCCCAATGAAATAGGCATCAACAGAATCCTGTGCTTTTAAAACACCTTTTTATTTATTTTTATTTATTTATTTTTAAGATGAGAGACTTTCCAGGAGAGGAAACTCAACCAGGACCTGGGAGTGAGAGGACCCTTTGGGACTGTGTAATGTAAATGCTGCATTTTACAGATGGAGACACTGAGACCAGGGACATGAAGTAACGTGTACTATAATGAACTCACACATCAAAATGCTCTATTCTCCAAAGAAAAGCTCTCTTCCAAGAGCCACTAACAAGAAGCAGGCATAGAAACTTGGGTAGCTCAGAGTAACCCATCTCAATTCTTAAAAAAAAAATTGAAAGTAATGTCAGTAAAGTTTAGACTAATACATTACTCCAGAATAGAGCAATTCAAATGCCTGCAATTCAGAGTGAGGCGATTGTAACTGAGCTCACCAGCAGTTAGCGTGCCAGAGGAATATATGGCACATGATCTAAGAAGTTATGTCTGGCTTTTGCATTGCCCTTCATAGTCCTGGGAAAAAATGAGACATACCTTTGGGGAACAGCACAATGGGTTTCCCCAGCCGGAGAATAAGCACAAGGCCAGACAAAACACAGTCTGCATCTGAGGGGTGACATTGACTCTAGAAACAGCTGTGTCCCAGTAATGACCCGGGAGCTCCTCACAGGTTTACACTGCAGGAAAGCTGAGTCACTTAACATTCCCTGAGTTAGATGGGGTGCAGTGATAAGGAGGATCAAAGAGTACCACAGCTCTTCTTAGTCTGAGTAAGGCATCATGAAGTTTCAAGGGTTACCCAACCAGAGCTGTTCTGCAGCTAATAAGGGCCCAGAAGAATCTTGGGTCATATAATCTTGGATCCAAAGATCTCCCGCTGTCCATCAACTGAAATAAGAAAGATCTGAGAACCACCTGGACTAAAGTTGACAGAGGGACCCAGGAGAGCGTACAGAGATGACAGAAGACCAACCACCAAGTGCTCACATTTGAACAGGTGGTCAGGAAGCCAGTGGAGGAGGAATAATTAAACCCACCAGATTGTCACGGAAGTCAAAGAATGAGTTACAAGGTGACCTGATGGTCAACATCACCAAATAGGGTGAGGCCTAGCAGGCGAGGACAGAGAATAGACTGGACTGAGCAGTTAGGGGGAAGTTGGAGCACCTCTAGCAGCAGTAGAAACCAGACAACAGGATGCAGGAGTAAGTAGAAAGTGAGGAAATGAAGGCTGTAGCTATTGACCACTTGTTTGAGGAAAGCTAGCAGTAAACAAGAGAGAAAAAATGAGCAAGAAAGAGCAATGATGTCTGGAAAACATGTGTTCAAGGCAGAGACAGTGTCTATAGCAAAAGGTAGAAGTTAGGGCAGAGAGGAAATGAAGATACATGAGAGAGAATAATTATAGGCCCCAGTGCTTTCTGAATGATGTCAGACTCCTGAGGTCCCAGAGAAAAGACACTTGACTTGGGAGAGAGAGTAGAAAAGCATGTCTACTATGGACCAGACAGTGAAGAAACTGAGATGCAAACTGGTGAGGCAATATGCCCAAATTCATCAGAGAACTTGTTCTCTCAACTAAACAAGGAAAGATTCTGACATGGAATTACCCAAAATTTCAGATTTGCAGAAACAGTTATAAGAATGCAACTTAAAAACTATATTAATAAAAATAAAAAAGGCCATCGAGCTTATCCATTTTCCAAGACTGTCTCACTCAACTTAAAGTGCATTGAGTAGTTATGATGTATCTCTGAGCATCCTGTGCTTGGTTACGCATTGTGGGAATATAGAAAAGACAAGGTCATGTCTCCTGTCCTAGAAGAGCTTGTGTTCCAGCTGAGCAAAGCTCTTTATTGCTCTGGGCTTCCGGTTTCCCATAGATAAGACGGTTCATCACCTCCTATGTACCTCAAGGATAAACTAGACAATTCCATTCAGGGGAAACTTGAGGTCACTTGGGATTTCACTTGAAAGAGCCTGTGGTGAGCACAGAGATGGAGCAATAGGTTCAAGATTGACACAAACATGGTGGGTCTGGTCACTTCCTTTCAATGGTAACTCTACAGAGGCAGGGACTGTGGACACTACTCCATCATTCAAAAAATCACTCACACATACCCTTTGCCTACCCACTGCCCAGGAAGGGCTAGGGCCATCTTCCCAGGGCAATCAGCGGACAGCTCAGAGCCATCCTGCAAAGAGGCACACCCTTCTCAATATCTGAACAGCCATAAGCAACTGGAAAAACAGCTTCCTTGAAAAATGACATTCAGCTTTCCACCAGCTGATGTGAGCTTGTGTAAACCTGGAACAGTACAAGTCACTCTTGTCTTGCATGGTGAGCACAATGGCAGGCTCAGCTAGCTACCTCCAGCCCTGATATCTAACCCTGATGCAGAGAGTTCAGATAATATTGTTCATTCTAGATTTCCTAGTAAGTGAATTGGGACACAGCAGTATTGCTTTCATGATAACCTTTGCATGCATTTCAGAGACTATTGCCATCTCTATAGTCTTCTTTCATTTGATACTATTAGCACAGCTAATTAATGTTCTTAGAGTTTTGCAATGGCACAGTATTTGCTTCTAAGGCTAACTGTGGATTTTAAAATATTTTCTATTTGCTATCCAACTTTATGATAAAAAAGTCACTGGTTAAACAAACGGTATCTTTTAGTTTAATAAATAAATAAATAAATAAATAAATAAATAAATAAACAAACTGCCAACTCAGACTATTTTACTAACAGTCATCATAAATGGTCATGGCGATTGAGCCCCCAATATCTCCTCCATCCCATGTGACTAAGCCAATCATGTAAATCCCTTTCCAGTCATTGATTAATGAATGGTCATGTGATCCAATCTTTGACAATAAAGCTCAAAGAGAAATCAGCTGGTGGGCTTCAAAAAAAAGTTTCTTCCAACATAGGAAGGAACACAAAGAAGATACAACCTCTTTTCCTCTGAATATTGTCATTTTGAGTTGAACACCTGTAACTTACATGGATATGAGATGCCTTCAGGTTGCCCCCCCCAAATGGCATTTGCATATAGATGGATGGAATGTAGGTCCATGATGATACTAAGAAGTTGTTGAACCGGCCAAACAAGCAGATATATTTCTAGGCCTCTTGCAATATGATATAATAATTTACTTATTATATAAGCAATCTCAATCAGTTTTCAGTAACTTGCAGCTACAAGCACTGTAATTTAATTCAATTATTAATCAACATGCAATGTCTTCTTTCTCTTGCAAGTACAACTTCATATCAGAGCTGCATAGAATATTATCACCCAGGATCTTTCGAAGGCAAGTACCATACTCCCATCTTTCAGGACTGTGCCTAAGTCCACCTTTCCCCTACTCGTGTTGATAGCATAAGAACAATTTCAGAGACAATAATATAATAGGTCAAAGGTTTCTCACCAAGCCAATAAAAATCCTTTATAACATAGATAAATAAGCAATGCATGTGCAAGGTTACTTTATGGACAACAGGCACAAGTATGGAACAGAAGAGGGGTCGTGAGGGTTCATCAACAACTCCCCAAATATTTCTCCCCTGTTACCAGACTAGTGCCTTAAAGTCTCCATGTAGAGACTCAGCTTTTTTAATTGAATTAATGTTAAATAGTGTCAGCTTATCAAATCTTTCCTGAGAGCAAAATTAAGAGAAAATGTTGGAAAGAGAACATTCTTACAGTGAGCCCTTGGGGGTCCAAGAAACAAAGGAAACACAGAAGAGATGAAGATGGGAAAAGGTGAAAGGAGGGCCTTGAAGACAAATCACACTTGAGAGTTTTGTCTCCTACTGGAAATCGTTACCTCTATTCAGTTTGTGGACGTCAGGTGACCAGAAGTGATGATATTCTCAAGCCACAAGGACCCAGGTTTCCCCCAGAGCCTAGCCAGGGGCCAACAACAGGAGACAAACAACAAATGACAAGCTTCAGCGTTCCACTGGAGCCCTATCCGTCTGGGGACCAGCGGAGAGGAAGGGGAAGCCATCAGCCTGTGAGGTGAGCCACCTCCATCCTGGCAATCAGTGATAGATGTGGAAACCAGATGACCTACACATCCGGACACCAGGGAGGCTGACCATCCCCTTAACCCCCCACCTAGCACTGTCTGGGATCAGTCATTTCCCTTTAAGATCCAATTGGATGCAACATTTAAGTAGTATAATAACTAAATCATTTTACCAAGAACTGGATTTATAGGAATCTTGCACTTAAAACAAGCACAACTTGTCATTATTTTTACAAAGACTTGGTAGTTCCTGTTGCCTACTTAAAAAATAAAATAAAATATTTTGACAAATTGACAAAATTCCTGTTTCCAGATCATTATATTTAGCTATAAGAAAGTTATCAAGATCAGGAAGTTGATCATACAAGCCCACTGTTAATTCTCCTCCTGGAGGGCTCCTGCCCACCAAGCACTCCTGCTTCTCTGTTCTTCACCCTCGGCCTCCCCCAACTGGAGAGGTGTTGAGTGTAAATACCACACCAGATCTCCCTCTGCCCTCAGGAAATTCAGGCTAAAATTGCCTCTAAGTCCAGTTTTATATAGTGCCTTTAAATTGTCATTTGTGTGTGTGTGTGTGTGGGGGGGGGGGGGCGGCAATGGTAAGCTATGTACACATATAATACCTTAATAAATGTTTTTAAATGAAAAATAAAATAAAATAAATAAATTGTCATTTGTCCTTTTCTAAATTCATTCAGGGATTGAAAATCTGAACAGTACAAAGGGGTAGAGTGTACATAACTCCTTCTCCCTCCCGCCCTCTCTTGACCTCTGGTCCCCCAAGACACATTCATAAAAGTACTATATATTTCATCATCTGTATAGATAACTATTTTTTAAGCTTTAAGAGGAAGGCCAAATCCCTGATAATTCGGGATCCAACAAGAAAGTCCACTTGCCCTCTATTCGTGCTTCATTATTTTGCAGACTTTGGACCTTTATCCTTCCTGGACCAAGAAATGTTCTCCATGACTAAATGGCATTGTTTCTGGTGGCTCACAGAAGGCCGGGGAGACCTTAAACTCCCGGCCTCAGGCAACTTAAACCTTCTATGTTTTGAAAATCAGATTGGTCACGGGTTTGCTAAAGCAGGGCATTAGCAATCATGCATGTGGTAATTAAATCCCTATTTAGAGCAAATAGAGTGATCACTCGAGGAAGGCTGGGTGGCTGGCACCACCACCTCAGTTAAACATTAGCAGCGTGTGGGCTCAGCATCCTCTCCCACCTCTGACTCTGTTCTTCCTGTTTAACTCTGGACCCTTCCTGCCTACGAAATGGGAAGCAAGGACTCGGGCTTTGAAGGCAGGCAGACTTGAAGTGAAATTCGGGTCTGTCAATCATTAGCCGTGGGACCTTTCACCACGTCGATTAAGCTCACTAAGCCTCCGTTTTCTTTACTGTAAAATGAAAATAACAAAAAATGACTCTTTCCCTGGGTCATTAAGAGCTGGGTTCAATGGTGTCATGTTTGAAAAGCATGGCATGCAATGCCTTTCAGTCGAACCAGCTTCATGATCTGTGGGACCCGGTGCAAAATGGAGAGTTACTCAGAAACTATTAAGGATTGCAAGATGGTGACAGCAGAGCATAAACTACGTGCAGGGGCCTATGGGTCTGCGCAGGCGGCAGGCTCAGGAAGCCAGCCCTTGCTTTCAGATAAGAAATACTCAATAATAGCCATTATCATATCTTGCCACTTTCCTAATTTATATCTGTGTCGTACCCTCCCTGCAGGCTCTCCTATCCCTATACGTATAATGCCCAATCCACGCAACTGGAAGAGTTTTACTGGGTCATTCCAAACACAGGCACTGTGTCTCAGACGTTACCTGCACGTAACAGGGAAACTAATTGACCAAAATGGGGGGGGGGGGGGGGACGACTAAAATAGAAAATGATGTTACCATAAGCTCACGCCAGGTGCACTCCCACCTTAGGGCCCTTGCTCTGCTTTTCATCCTACTAAAGTAACTTTCTCCCAACTTCAAGCTTTGGTTCAGATCTCCTTGTATCTGGCACTTATTCTGATTGCTCAATATCCTATTTTGCCCTTCCTCCATCTCCCTCACCTTGTTCTACTTTTACTTTTTCCATAGCACGTATATTGCCTAGCATGCTATTTCACTTACTTATGTCTGTCACTTATCTTCCCCTACACACACACACACACACACACACACACACACACACACTGGAATGTAAGCTTCTCAAGATGAGTGATTTTTTGCCTCCTTTTATTCACTGATGCATCAACACTGTTTAGAACAGTGTTGGCATGCAGAAGACATTCAGTAACTGTTAATTTAAAAAAAAAACACAAGTCAACCTTTGAATGAATGCATAATCAGGCCATCCTTTTTCCACCTGGAGGTGAGTCCATTCCACATTATAGACAAATGGCCGTAATAACCAGCTCTGCAACTGGATACCCAACGGAGCTCAAGGAACAGATGGGGAGTTATCTCTTTTCAAATCTCTGCCCAAGTCCCCTTCGTTTAGAAGGAATATAATCCAGTCCCCTGTGCTAGTAAATCCAACACCTCTTTCAACACTAATTCATATACATGGGGTGTTGCCAAAGACTTGAGGCAATCATGCGTGGCATTTTATATGCGTGAGCTCCCCGGAGGAGAGATGCGTCCTTCAGTGGTGGACATCCAGTCATTTAAAAAAATGAAATCAGAAGAAAATTAATCACACGTCACTGCTTCCTAACGATGAATAGGGAAACGGAGCCCTGAATACCAAAAGGAAGGTTAGGGCCTCTGTCCCTGAAACAGTGCGTGAAGGTGCTAGAGCCAGTCTAAGCTGTGCTGCCCGGAGTGAGTGTTTCAGTCACGGGGGGGGGGGGGGGGGGGGGGGGGGGGCATCTCAAAACCTGGCCTGTGATCTCACAATTGCGAACCGCGGGGCCCAAGAAAGGAAACACGGAGGCCTGTGCAGAATTCATCCCACCGGCTCAAGGCAACCTCGAAACTGAGGCAGTATAGCTGCTGGATGAGGCATTTTCCAGTGGGTTTAAGAGCAAAAGAGAAGAGCTGCCCCCCACAAATGGTTAAGATGCAGCCCATGTCGGGATAACATCTGGAACATTCAATTGTCAGAAGATTTTGGAGGGCCAATGTGCTCCAAGTTCTGTACTGAGAACAGGAAGCACATCTGGGCCCCCAATGCAAATTCGGCCCACGCTGTCTCCTGGGGACGGGCTCGGGAGCGGTCTGGCAGGCCCACCGCACATCTGGCTTGTGAGCTGCCATTCCTCCTCAGCCCTGCGCTCTGCATTCTTGAAACAAGTCCTGCTCCGCCACCACGAAGGCTTTGGTGGGGAACACGGGGAGTCCTCATCCCTTTTCCCAAAATAATGTCAGGCAGAGGCAAAGGCCGAAGAGGTGGAGCCATAGGCCATTT